>JAVQKC010206037.1:0-12596 GCA_036025475.1 Philypnodon macrostomus | reverse complement strand
CTGGCGCGCAGTTCCACGGCGCTGCGAGCCAGTCTGTAAATTAAGCGAAGCCTCGAAGCAAAAAAAATGAATCGAAGATTTTTACTAATCGAATTACTCGATGAATCGTTTCAGCCCTAATGACCATGCATATCTCTTTTTACAGAGCAACAAAGACGGAAGACCAAAAGGACTCAGGTATTTTTTTTTCTTTTATATGTGCTTGAAAAAACAGCTGGGAACAACACTTGAGTGTAATGACATGATCTTCTCTGTAGGAGGCGCAGAAGAACAGAAATCTCATCAGGTACACTGCATGTACACATCTTCCAGAAATCTTCTTGCTTTTAAAACAGGGATCAAAATATGTCATACATGTTAATTATTCTAATCTATTGCAGAAGCCAGTAGTATTGATTGAAGGCCTCCCTGAGAGTGGCTGGTCCGAGGAAGATATCAGAAAGTTAGCCGAGCCTTTTGGATGTCCCAGTGACATTATCGTGGCAAAACAGAACGGAAAGGTGGGTTTATTTGACTTATGAACTAACTGGTCACAAACGGTCAATGTTAAGCGATGAATATGGGAGACTGTCAATAATAATCCATTTTATGCTCACTCAAACATTGATCCTAGTGTATAATAATCAGTTTATACCATTTTCAATACCAGTGAACGTTTAAATTCTCGAAAAATCTGAAATAAAACATGAGCAGCCATCATAAAATTGGGTAATATCACAGTTGACAAATGTCCAGTTGATTAAAACAATGTTACTATATGTAAAATGTATGTATTCATTTTTATATATTGAACATAATGTTAATATAGTAGTTATTGTGTGAGTCCTAGTCTCAACATGTACATCAGGACTAATGTAATTTTGTATGTATTACAGGTTCTTATGTCACTGCCAGATCTTGAGGCTGCTCTAGAGATGGTAAAAGTGCACTCACTCAGCCCTCCCACCATTAACGAACATCAACTAAAGATCACTCGTGTTAAAAGAAAATCACCCGTCACCATCGACAAGCCGGTAAGATCGTATAAGTCTAATTTATGTCATTGTTTATTGAAAAGTCAGTGCTATAAACATATGTCTTTTTACCTCAAAACAGACGGCTCTGTACAATCTCCTGACACTGCCTCTAGATGGAACGGTGAGTGATATATTTGAATTAAATAAAATGTGTGTGTTGAACAAGGAGGCTGTGGGTTCAATCCTGGGGCTGTCGACTGGAAAAAATAAATAAAAATGGAAGTTTGAATGACATTGCTCTCTTTTGTGACCCTCTATCATGGTCTCACACAAGCCAGGAAGTATGAGAATAACATAGAGATCTGGAGCTGACTTTTAATTCTTAAAAAAAGTTGTGATAAAGCTGTGAATTTTTAAATAAAACATCAGCTCCCTCACATTATTCCTGATAAATTCAAGTTTTTGATAAATAACTAATGTTTCAACCAATCGGAGCACTCCTGTCCTGTGGAAGCATGTGATTGGTTAAACAGTTCCTTCCCTCATTCTCAAAAAACATTATAACACGGCCCACAGGTGACCTCAAAGTCTCGTTTCTTTTCTAAGATGACTTCTGTTATGCTGTACTATTTACTAAAAGATAAAGATATATTAGCTAAAATACAAGGAAAGAGAAATCGGGTAGTGCAGCTTTAAGACCGTTAACTACAATTGAATAACTAGCCACCCACCTAACCATATGGTAAACTTGTCTTGTTTAGCCAAAGAAGTACATTGGTTGGAGCATGCTCATTGCCGTGACAAATATACCATCAACTCCCTCTAGTACTTCAGTGGTGCAAAAATTAGTGAGCCGCATCGGAACTGTGTGCAAGACGCTGGTTGTCAACAATATGGCAAGTATTTTGCAATCTTCCTACTTTAGAAATGTATGTAACTTTGAACTGACTAATTATAATATTTTCTTTCAATTATCAGGTTATTTGTGAGATGGCCACTGGACTTCTAGCTGCGGCCGTTCACAGACACTACTCAAAGTTTCCGTGCATCATTCAAAACAATCCCCTGGTGTTTTCCCGTAGACCTGACCCTAAACCAGCCGCTAAAGTTCTTCCAGGCCTCATCGACACAAACAAAGTAAATATATACTTTATCTGGCTAATTCTAGAGGCGGTGGGGGTATGGTTTTGTGTGGGACTGCACAGCATGTATCTGAACAAACCTTTTTATGCAGATTCTCGAACAAAAAATCTGCTAAATCTCAAACAAAAATCTACTGCTGCCCTTTGACAGACATCGTTCTTAATTGGATGCTTTACTATAAGGCCCGCCTCTCTCAGCTGCACATGGGGAAATGATGTGGAGCTGTCGCGCTAAAAGATTAATTCATAAACAATAGACCTATTAGGCTGTACAAATGGAATAGTTAAACCAGGTGTTAGCCAGTACCATCCTAAAGTAAGTTAGTTTGTTTTTAAGTACAGCTGTAGTAAAGACTGTTGCAATGATTTTCACACAGTTTCTGTAATGTTTTACAAAAAAATTAACCCCAAATACACAGCATTATCCTACTGCTCATTCAAACTACATTTAGTAAAGTAACCTAACAGGTACCACTGGCTGTACTCTGACTTTAGTAGTCCTGGTTTAGACATAGTTTAATCTAGCTGTTGGTACACTTTGGACCTGTTATTTCTTCAGTCGTTGCGAAATAGTTCATCACATGACAATACAGCAGGCTAGTTGTTCTTTTACAGCCACATATACATGTCATTATTATTATTATCATCACAATAGCCTGCTCATGCAGTAAAAATGTGTATTTAATTCGACTTTATGGCACATGGCTAAACAAAGGCTTGTCCAGGTTAAAAGAGTAAAGAAATACTGTTTGTTTTTACATGTTTTTTTTAACTGAAGCAAATTGTCTTTTCACTTACCGGTAATTTACATCAGAGTGATCCAGAATGCTTTATTTATATGTTCAGATCATTTCTTTTCCTCTGGGTTTGCAGCCCTGTTCCCCGTCATGTGTCCAAACGACTTAGTCTCCTTCACACCTTCATTTTTAAAGTTGTTTTCCTGCTTTATTTCTTTCTTAGATTCCACATGAGAACAAAAAAGATGCCACAGCTAGTGAACCTGCCGTAGACCAAAATGAAAGTACAATCCATGAGGAGCCACAAGAAGAGAAAGTGAAAGAGATTGAGGCGAAGAGTGAACCAGCTGAACCGGAGCAAGGAGGACAGGAAGCTGTGGGAGAAAACACTGGAAACGAAGCCTTGGAACCAAAAGAAGACGACATGGTTGCCACAGATGCCAAAACTGAAGCGGATATCCACACTGAAACAGAGAACCAGTTGACTAATAATGAAGTTGTAATGGAGACGGCAAAAGACAACCAAGCTAGTGATACATCTCTATTAAAAAATGGTGCGGATGTACCACCTGCTGAAGAGACGGAGACTACAGTCACTGAGGGAGAAGCAATAACAGAGGATGCAACCGATAAACCAGCAGTGCCTAAGGTAATGGGTTTAAAGTTATTGCAAGGCTCCTATAAGTGGCCTAAGTACTTTTCTAATACTCTTAATTTGACTAAATTGTTCGGTAACAGCAGATGGATGATGTATATCTATCGCAAACAGTACCTGCCCACTGAAATCATACTTTATATACTGTAGTACATTGATGTATGGAATAAAACTAAATCTAAATGTATCCCAATATACAATAATACAATACAATAGGGAGCAATAGTCAAAATGCCTCTCAAATTCTTGCAGAGTCTTGGAGCAAACCACACATTGGGCATTTTTAACTAAATGAATTATGTATATAAAAAGACTCGTACTACCACAGCATGTCCCTGCCGGGCTACCTTAACATTTGACCTGTGTGATGTAGTAATTTGCATCGTCCTGATTCACCATCATATTAATGGATTAATAAAAAACCATGTAATAATTAGTTTTGTAATATTTTCCACAGTCTGTCTCTGCTGAAAGAGAAACCCAAGCCAAACCCACCAAGACCGCAGCTTCTGAGCAAAAACAATCATCTTTGGAGCGAAGCAAAGACCATATGAAAAGTTATAGCTCTCGACAGTTGGAGAGGCGGCAACTGGACCAGGAGAGGAAAGACAGGAATCGGGTACGCCAGGAACGAGACCGCGTCAGGAAAGAGCGGGAATATGAGGAGAGGGCCAGGAGGGACCGAGAGCGCAGAGGAGATCCCAGGAGGGAGGATCCCAGGAGGGAGGATCCTAGAAGAGAGGATCCAAGGAGGGATAGGGATAGGAGGGATAGAGACAGGAAGGAGTGGGAGAGGAGAGACGGTCGCAAAAGGTCATATGGAGACGGGGACTGGAGAAGCGACGGCAGCAAACGAATGCACTACAGGGACGACCGATACAAGAGCTCCACTGAGAGGAGCCAGGTGAGTAATAATGGTCTGACAGCCTGTACTCGCCAAATGCACTGGACTATAACGTAGAAATGAAAGTGAGCTGGTATGTTTTCACTATGGCAAAGGGGCCCGAATGTGTAAGGCTCTGTGGTACACTTGCAAAAAGGAATAGCCACACTGCTGTATATTGATGAGATTCACAACCGCCCCATCAACAAATTAAGAGATTAAAAAGATTAAAGAAAAAGCATTATAAAGGGCTCACCTCATCAAACCTGTTGCAGTCATTCCAACACAGGCCGCACAAATTCACTTCTGTGAACACAACCTTGTTAATGATCTTAGACAAACACTTAATAATAATTTCTGTAATCAGGTTGATGACGATGACTTCCCTTTCAACCTGAGCGACTTTGTGACTGTGGATGAAGTGGGCGATGTTGACCCCAGTGAGGTCCCAAATCCCGATCTAGACATCTCCATGGAAACGACTGAAGGGGGCCAAGAGTCCTCTGAACCTCCCCAATTCGAGGCAGGAGTATGTAGACTGCTTTAAAGCCTATTCTATTGTCTATATACAAACTGTTGTTATTCATAAATTCAGCAACACTCAAACTAATGTCCACCCCTTAGGTTGTATCTATGGAGGTCAGCACTGAACCAGACGGGAAAACTGATGAAGAGGGGGTTCCACCTGTAAAAGAGGAGGTTGAAGAACAGGAGAAGGCGGGGGAAGACAAAGACGCTGATTCTGCTGCTGGTAAATCTTAATTGTTATATACGAACCACTACATATCCCACCCTGTAAGCAGTGCCATGAGAAGAGAAAATCTGTTCACTTAACCTAAAAATATTGAATTGCAATTTTTATGACTATATGCTGATTGTGATTAGATTTACAATATTGTTTTTAAGCCAAAGTTAATTTCACAGCACATTTTTCACCTGTCTAGAAGCATTAACACTTCTACAAGAACCACATGCCTTTCAGAACATGTTTGTAGAGGGTAAGGTGATTTTTACACATCTTATTTTGTGCAGAGAATATTATATTGCCTTGCGATTTGCTAATTACGACCATTAAAATACCCTAGTATGATGAATACGTATAATGTCCATTATTTGGGCCTTAATCTATATACATTTCTTTCTATAGCAGATATACAATGTATAGAAGAGAAGTCTGGGGATGAAGTGGGAGATCTGTGTGAACTTCCAACTCCTATTCCTCCAGCTGATCCTGTAGAAACCAATGAAACGGTTCAAGAAACCGCTGATCCTACACAACAGGACACTGCTGAGGTACAGAGACCATAGTCTTGATGCAAACAAATGAAGTGATGCTAAAAGTATATTGACATCCCAAAACTAAATTCTACTTTTGTTTCTAGGTTTCTGCAACAACGGAAAAGGAGGAAGTGGAGTACTCAGTGGCCAACGAAGAGGCCAAAGTAGAGGCTAAAGAAGAGGCCAACGAAGAGGCTAAAGTAGAGGCTAAAGAAGAGGCCAACGAAGAGGCCAAAGTAGAGGCTAAAGAAGAGGCCAACGAAGAGGCTAAAGTAGAGGCTAAAGAAGAGGCCAACGAAGAGGCTAAAGAAGAGGCTAACAAAGAGGCTGAAGAAGAGACTGAAGAAGAGGCCAACGAAGAGAACAAACAGACTGATTCAACCGCCAATGCACCAGCGGGTATGTGTTTATCATATCATTTTGAAGTCCTTTATTCACTCAGTTTCACACACAATGATTTAGGCCAATGTTTAATCCTTTTTTGGTAGCGCCTTGATATTGATGTGAGCACTGGTTCAGTCTTTGTTTTTGACCTGAATTTAGTAATGCTAAAGTGACAAAAGAAAAATATTATTAACAATTTTCTTATCGGTATGTATATAACACAGTAACTAGTTTAAACTGTAAAATAGTTTGTGGTATTGTTCTTACGTCCTTCTGATGGACTTTTTTTTTTACAGTAGAGACTGAAAAGCCTGAAAACGCTGAAAAAATCACCACAGAGAGCACAGAAACTGACCGTTTAGATTACTCCCTGCCTCCATTCAACCCAAACAACCCAGTCGGTGAGTCCAAGAGTCAGTCGTAGAGCGTAAAGACTACCTACTTTATTTCAATATCATACATTTACTTGAATAACATTTTACATTTGTCTTGTTGCAGGTATGGAGTTTTTGGTGCCCATGACTGGTTTCTTCTGTAAAGTCTGCACTCGCTTTTTCACTGGTTCGAAGGACACAGAGATCAGTCACAGCAAAACTTTAAAACATTACGAAAACTTAGAGGTGGGTAAAAACAAAAGAAAACAATATAAACTACACTTAACCTTATAGAAATGAGGGGTGGGACAAAATATCTGTATACCGATGTTTATTGGTGTGTATTGGGCATTTTGTGTATTTTGTATATTTCACAAAAATCAAATCTGACAGTACTTAAATTGTGTTTGTTTATGAGATATATTGGAAGTATTAGCAGTTCTAATTATTAAATGTACAATATTTCATTAATTGGAATATGGAGAACTATTCATTCCTGAAAAAACTGGTGTATCGTATGTTATTCTGCGCATTAAATCGATTATCACAGTATCGCCATATTGTGATATTATCGGTATCATGAGCCATGTATTGCGTATCAAATTGTGAGGTATTCTGAGGTTCCCAGCCCTAATGGAAATTGTACCTAATAAATTGGCATCTAGTGCAGGCCACCTGCTTCAGGTTTTGAAGATAGTTAGTGTTGTGTTATCCTGGCCTGTTTTTGCCCACACAAGTCTATATTTTCTTCTTTTTTACTGTTCTTTTTAAACCTTAGTGTTGTGTGTATGTGTGTGCAAAAATCCCAATAGTTTCTGAAATACACAGAACCGTCCATACGATGTTACCAAAGTCACTAAATCAGCAGTAGTCATGTGTACTCCAGGAAGTGTCTCTTTATTGTAAAAATGAAATTATATTGTAATAAAATATTTTGTTGCTAACTAAATACATTTCTTTTCCAGAGATTCTTGAAGGCCAGAAACACAGAAACATCCGCCTCTGCTGCCAGCTCAACCTGAAAAAGATGAATTTTTATGTGAAATGACCATTCCCTTCAGTTACAGTATTTTATTTTGAAAGGATCCACTTCCACCACTGCTGTATTAATTACACATGCTGTTTGTTTCTCTTATTTTATAATGACTTGATGACTTGGGAATGTCCTACATCACAAAACATTTGAGGTCAATAAAAAAATGAAATGTGTGGACTGAGATTTTGTAATATATTGTGTCCTGTTAAACAATGTACAGTTCAATGTAAAGAGAAACACATGCTTGTTAATGTAGATCTATAGGCCTTGTTAAGTGTCATTTCTGTGGGATTATTTTATCCATAGTTAGAATATCCTGGGGAGCCCTTTTCCACTGTTGCATCATTGAGCAATTTATAACCCTCATTTGCATGTCTGTGTGTGAGGTGTCCAGCTTTGACAAAACAATGCTGTGATTGGAAAATTATGTGAGCTCATGATGAAGCGGTGATACTATATGTGACGGTATATGTGACATATTTTAACAGGTAGTTTCTTCTATAATGAACCTTGTAGCTTTTAATGTAAAGTGGTTTATCGGTAGACATTAAGCATTGCTTCAATTATCTGCCCTTAATATTTCCATTATTTATTTAAAGCAATCGAAGCTTTTTTTATTTTTATTTTTTTATGTTTTTACAATAAGGATATAAGGATATGTGAACTTGTATAAAAAAAATTTAGATTATACATTTATACTAATACAATCCACTTTTGGACCTGGACCACCTTTTGAGAATCACTACTCGTTAGGTGAGAACACAGACATCATTATTCAAATCCTAAAATGCAAAACACCAAGACTTGAAATGACAATCAACTGCACATCAGAGCACACAACAACCAGACATCAGGCAAGGTTAGTCCATTTATTTACATGAATATGAATGAGTGCTTTTTTATTCTTTTGAAATAAAGGCCTTCTGTGCGTGTTAACCTTTTTAACTATTAACTAACTACAATAAACTAACCAGTGCTTCTCAAACCTAGTTTTATGTAAAGCTAATGTTACTATTTTTTTTTTTTTTGCCCTGGTTTAGTACTTCTTTTTTTTTTAGATCTTTTTTGTTTTTCATTTAGTCCTGGTTTAGCTAATGTTTGAACAGTAGTCTATCATTTATTTCTATCATTCATCAATATGTCATGCATTTCTTTTCTTTGTTTCTAGTTAATTTTTTTAAATGGCCAACCACTCAACCCAGCCCTGGTCAACTGGGATGTATGTCTACTTAACCACTGCCTCTACTGAATACACCATCGCGCTCCCTGTCAACGGCTGGGCTCTTGGGCTGATAATATCCAGTAAAAGAAGTGTAATTGAAGTGGAAATCCTAACTCTAAACCTACTGTTGAATGAGCTTTTGAATTGTGTGTGCTACGTCTTTTGGCTGGTCCAGTTTTGCTCCCAGGTGTTTTTTGCATCAGCTTTGATAAACTTCTATCAAGGTGCGATGTCAGTGGGGCGAGTTCTCTTCCAGTGGTACCTCTGCATGGATTGATACATGGCCGTCGTACATCCCATAACATTCATGAGGTAATTAAGTGATTGTAAATTACAGATCTCTGATCTGACAATAAAGTATTATCTAATCTAATCTAAAAAAAAACAAAAAACGTAATTTTTCAAAAGGAGGTAGCAGCCAAATAGAGAATAAAAAGTATTTGGTGGAAAAAATCAATTTCAATCAATCAATTTAGTGAATAGCCTAATCTAGAAAGTTGAAGAGTGGTTAGTGTTTCTGGCTCACGTCAAGAAGATTGTAAATTGGACCGGCCAATTCACAATCTTTCAAGTTGAGATTGCATGTCCTCTCTGTGTTACCATACCTCTCCGGGTACCGTCCATGGTGTTATGAGAATTCATAAAAATTACCCCATGGTGAGAGAATGTGAGTAAAATGCTTATTTGTTTGTGTATGCCTCTGTATTAGCCCTGCAACTAGCAAGCCACTGTCTATGGTTGTCCCCGCCTAAGGCCCATAGTTCTCCAGTCACCTGCGATGATAATCAATTAGTAATTCAAGGATTCAAAGTGCTTATTGTCATATGCACAGTAGGAAACATGTTTCCCTGCACAATGAAATTCTTACTTTGCTGCCCGGACTGGATGCCAACAATAAAATAGAAATAAAAAAAATAGATAAATAAAGATGAGCGTGCATAAGTGTGAATTATATATTTAAAAATGTTAAAGACTATGTATATATATATATTTATGTGCTGCATTAGCTGTTATGTCAGCAGTAAAGCAGCAGTATTGTCCTGGTTGTACCCTGCCTTAGGCCTAGTTGACGAGATGCAACCAAAATTCAATGTCATTTTATATTTACCTATTTTCATCTTTTTTAATTTTCAGGTTGTGGACCCAACAATGTCTTTTTCCCATTGAACCATAAGATGGCCGCCATTAGCACACTGTGTCTCGTGTTCCCAACCCTCTTCTCTGAAATACTCTGCAGTCTGATGATAGTTCGAATCCTTAAAAAGTCTGGCCCCCGCGACAAAGACACCCAAGACAAGAATGAAGGCAACAAGATGAAGAGTAAAGCCATCAGAATCATCTGTCTTCTGACCATCATGGTGGTCATCAATAACTTAATGTTAATTTTGTTCCCATTGTTTGACCCCAGCACATACACAGACTACTTCCCTGTGGCTTTAGCACTTAGCACTGTTGGCAGTTCGGTCCATGGGCTTCTGTTTTTAAGCCGGGCTGGCAAGTTACAATGCAAATAGATCAAAAAACGGGCAGCGAATTTCCACAGTCGGAAAACATTCACACATGTTTTGATTTGCGTAATGTAATGTTAAGCAAATTATTTTGAGCAAGCTACAGCCCATTGACAAAACAAGCTCTCATTGTAAAAACTGGTGGGCGGAAACAGTGGCAAATGTACAGCCAGTGTTGTGTGATAAGTGCTCATGTAAAAACTGTTCCAATACAAAATGTTCAGTAATTACGTATATTTGGGCATTATTTCTCTGCATAATTTTAACACGGAACTTTCTACTGACTTTGCCAGCGAATCCCATGAATGAGATGTGATAATGATTTTGTCATACCAAACTACTCAAGCTTGCAAAGTAAACTGGCTCTGTAGTTTAGCCAGCATTTGATTGATTGATTTATGCTTTAATGTGAAAATCTCCACACTAGAGATAGAAAATACAGCTTGAACTGGCCTTGTCTGTCTTGAGAATACAGGCTGTAATGCAAGGTCTGAGAGGGGACCATAGTTTTGCCGGCTGCATTGTCAGATCTTAAAGGGTGCACTAACACATAACATACATAAACATTTCAGTGGTTCCCAAGCTGTGGTACGAGGACCACTGGTGACCACTGCACTCGGGAGTCTTTTGCAGTACAAGTCTTGATTAAGATTCATTTAGACCCATTTTTTCCCTGTTTTAGTCCTAGTCTGGTTGAGGGCTTTCATTAGATCTTTGGTCAACTGCTTAGTCCTGGATTTTGACCCCAGTTGTTTTATATTAGTCCTAGTTCAGACCACGTTTAGTCCTGGATTTTGACCCCAGTTGTTTTATATTAGTCCTAGCTCAGACCACGTTTAGTCCTGGTTTAGGCTGACCATTTTACCATTTCTTGCCAATATACAGGAACGTCTGGATCAAAACACTCTTGCGAGTGTTACAGACTGATACTCTTTTGGGAGACATGCTGCTGCTGCTGCCACACTCGTCTAGCAGGTCGGGTCAGGTAGATTTCACCTGTGGGAGGGTGGGGGGGTCACATGGGTGGGGTTAAAGCACAGGTGAAGACGTGAGGATTAACTAAAGGAACCGATGTGGAGATGGGCAGTGAGAGCTTCCACTGAGAACACATTAGAGGCTATTGCTCTACAACAGGTAAGGCACATGTTTCTGGCATTTTATATAAAGATTTTGTATTTCTAGCAGGTGCTATTGAGGAAAGATGATAAAAAGGTGTTTAGATTAGGTACTATGGTCTGAAAATGAAAACCATACCCTTTTGACCAGTGTCAAACTGTGGTGAGGGTACCAGTGGTGGTACATGTGCTATTTCTGCTTTTTTGTAGTGGTAGTAGTCTGGCTATTGGAAGGGGCTTGATTATTTAAATTGGAGCCTATTGACACTTTATTTAGTCCTGACCCCCAAAGAATTTGACTTTAGTCTTATTGAAGTTCTGGTTTAGATCGCATCTCAACTTCATATTGACAGCTGATTTATAGATTGGGTTAAGTCCCGTCAGTATGGACCTGATTTTGACCCAGTTCAGACCCAGTATAATCCTGCTGACTCCTGTATAGACCAAATACTGACTACAAACCATGAGAAACTGCTCACAAAACCACTCGTTGTCTTGAGTTATTGTGTTCAAGCCGATCATAACTTGTGATATTTCTTTACATTAACCTGCAGTGACGACTGGTTTAGCCACATTCTTTTGAAATCTGACTCTTAAAAAAGACGTTACTCTTCCGTGCTAATGTCAAAACAGTGTATCAGCATTAGATCATTGCATTTTGAGGTTTTGAAGTGTAAATATTGGTTTTAAAAGAGCATTTGGACTAGCTTTAAATGGCATTCAAAATACTGTGGTGACAGGAGTACTAATCAATCAACACTATCTTTTTTATCACCATCTCAACAATGTTCACTATGCTTGTCTTATCTTCACTGAACATTTATGCCAGCCATTTCAAAAGACCGGGTTTGGACCAATGACATAAACCAGGTGCAGACCAGGACCAAGTCAAATCTAAAATGAAGTCTGAACCTGGGATTAAACCAGAACTACTCCAAACTAGGTCTAAATGAAGCTCTAAACCAGGACTAAACCAGCTCTAAACCAGCTCTAAACCAGGGCTAAACCAGGGCTAAACCAGGACTAAACCAGCTCTAAACCAGGGCTAAACCAGGACTAAACCAGGTCTAAACCAGCTCTAAACCAGGACTTAACCAGGTCTAAACCAGCTCTAAACCAGGGCTAAACCAGGACTAAACCCAGGACTAAACCAGCTCTAAACCAGCTCTAAACCAGGGCTAAACAGCTCTAAACCAGGACTAAACCAGGTCTAAACCAGGTCTAAACCAGGACTAAACCAGGACTAAACCAGGTCGAAACCAGGACTAAACCAGGATTAAACCAGGATTAAACCAGGACTAAACCA
>JAVQKC010206023.1:0-18206 GCA_036025475.1 Philypnodon macrostomus | reverse complement strand
GGTTTAGTCCTAGTTTAGACCATGGTTTAGACCCGGTTATGTCCTGGTTTAGTCCTAGTTTAGACCATGGTTTAGACCCATTTCTGTCCTGGTTTAGTCCTAGTTTAGACCATGGTTTAATCCCGTTTCTGTCCTGGTTTAGTCCTAGTTTAGACCATGGTTTAGACCCGGTTATGTCCTGGTTTAGTCCTAGTTTAGACCATGGTTTAGACCTGGTTATGTCCTGGTTTAGTCCTAGTTTAGACCATGGTGTGGACCTGGTTTTGTCCCTTTTAGACCATGGGTTAGACCAGACCTTATTTAGATGTGACGTTCAGAATAATTTTAGTCCTGGGTTGATCTGGTTTAGTCCCTGTTTTATGTTTAAATTTATAAATTTTTTGGTATGTATTTTTGCGCATCAATCCTTTTAGGTTATCCCTATAGGTTTAGACCTGATTTTGTTTGGATTGACGCTCATTTTAACCCAACAAAATTGGCACTTGTAAAGCCAAATATTTTCAGGGAATTGCAAAAAGTTTGAAAACCACTGCTATATTCTCAGTAATAGAGAAAGTGTTTGCTATAGTGAGGAAGAGCAGTGAAGCAGGTGTTGCCTACAGGAAGGATGAGTTGGAAATGTGGCCAAAAAACTGCTGTGTGTACACAAACTCAAAATGCTTTAGCAAAACCATTAGCCCCCCCAAAAAGCTTTAGTGCTGTTTCTGTGACGACCAGCAGTTAAAGATAATCAGTGCATTAGTCCAAAAAAAAAAAAAAAAAAAGCTCTAAAACACCTGGTTTAGAGGAATCTGTAAAAAAACTCACTTAGTAATAAATAGCTGCCTGTCATAACTACACAAGTACTAAAACTGTATTTGTGGGGCATATTTTGCATATTTGGCCCCAATGGGAACAAAGCGATGCATAGTTTACATAATTAGGCAAAATATGCATTAGACCACTGGTGATTATCTGATTAAAATGTGGAAAATCTAATTTAGTCTTTTAACAAATCCTCATGAGAACAATTCCACCACTGGTTTGTGTAGACTCCCTGACAATTAAATCAAATAACGCCTGTGTCCAGATTTGACATATCGTTCTTTAAATGTTCTTTTATAGTAATTGACTTTGTGTTACTGTGAATGCTCTATATTTAACCAGAGCCTCATTGTCTGGTAAAAAAAAATACAAAACAATTAAAATGTTTTAGAAACACCTATGTTCTTTATATAATCGATATGGTTACTACTCAATATACCTGTTGTGTGGTTTGGCTGCCACATCTCTGTCAATCTGGCCAAGGAGAGCTGTGGCTACAGAGGCATCTTACCATCATCAGTGTATACCTGTGGAGTGAAGTGCTGGAAGTGCTAATAAAAGTGATATATACATTAGTTGCATTATCAAAATAATTTCCATTTGATAATTATTTGACATGGACTTTTTCTGGGTTCACATCTATATCATGTAAATGCAAATAATGATCCTTTAACACAAAGTTGGTCTATACAGTCCATGGCACAGAGCTATAAAAACCTGTCCTTGTGGCATGTCCTTCTCAGCCTAACAGTAGGTCTATGAGAGAGGTGTGAGACAGTCGCTGCTGGGCTTGACCTTAAAAAGCTCACAGTAACGGCAGCTTGGCTCTGATCCAGCCTCCACACCAGACTACAGTATGGATGGGCCTAATGAAGCGGGCTAAAGTGGATCTTTTATTAATCATGTGGGTAATCTCCACATCTCTCCTTGTGTGTGTGTGTGTGTGTGTGTGTGTGTGACAGTAGAGGTGTCCTGGGATGGCCTCATGTGGACAGTATCGAGGGCCTCTCCAAAACCAATCCACTCCATCTCCGGAGTATTGACACACAGTTGGTTAAAGTAACTTAAAGCTTTAGTCAGTGATCTCAGGGGCACCGCAAGGAAAAGGAAAGTTAGGATGACATAGAGCCCAGCAAAATATGTTAAATGTATTATCATCTGAAAGCATTCTGTAATATCAGGTCAATCTACATTAGTTAAAATTACTTGAAATCAGAATATTAATCTTAATTTATGGAGTTTTGAATATATTCAATATATAATAGATTCATTTTGTTTCAGGTTCATTTTAGCTTCTTATTGTTTAATTTGAATGACTAAGATTTAATGGTAAAAACGGTATTATCTGTCTGACTAAATTAATCTTAGTAATTAAGATGATTAGACTTGTTTTAATGTAATGTACTGATAGGATGGCGCGCTTACACTACATTTTGCTTGTAGTAAGCTGTATTCAAGAGGCCTTTCCCTATATGGACTCAATGCTCCTCCATCCCAGGCCGTAAATTATTCCTTGTGTTTAGTTTGGATCCTCCTCTCCTCTCTCCAAGATCGCAATGTTGAACTAAGTGTACTGAGTGAATGCAGGTGGGCTTGTTAGTTGTTAACAATAGGCCGATTTAGGAAGAAGATGACATCACATCTGCGTATGACCAACCAATGGGAGAAGACTCAGGAGTTTGATAAAACCAGTCCTGGCTTTAGATCAGGAGGTCACTCTCAGAACGGTGTTTGAATGCGCTGAGTATGGCCCCATGATCATGACAATTTTACGTGTGTAATCTATCTCTGAACGTGAACTGGCCGATTCCTGGTGGTATTTACCATTCAGTCTTCACCATCTGAACTTGGGCAAGTAAGAGTTACATCTCAGAGACGGCAGAGCATCTTACTACTCTTACATTACTTTATTTAGTATTTTCAACCAGTGTTGGCCAACAAGCAATAGAAACATCATGTGTCACAATTGTATTATTTCATTAATTGATATAAAAAAAAAAATGTCAGTTTGAAGGATACTTACTTTACTTACTTTACTTATGGCTTTAGTTTATTAGATCATTGGCTGGTCATAATGCTGAGGGTATACAATAACACAGCCAGACCAGCTGAAAGGTCGAGGTAAGGTAATCACTTGTTAATGACAGATTAATGGATATATATAATATGATCTGAACAAAGGGCAGTATTGGGTTTGATTTTCATTTCCCAAGAATAGATGTGTTTTACTTGACAAGGCCTCCGTGACAGAAAAGCCATGTCCACGGTTAACTTTATTGTTCAAATTTGGGCTTGGAAATGCAGTAGAATTGTTATTGGCCATTTAGGTGCAAGGCTGATCTACTTGACTTCTATATACTTGCTGTGCTGCTATCAAGTGATCTATATAACAAGTGATCTATATAACAAGTGATCTATATAACTAAAATAATATTCCAAATTTGTGTTGAAGAGATTTAGCTTGGATCTGGCTGTTCATTATATTTTATGAGAAATCCTAAATGCCACTAGAGAGAGCTGATGTGCCTTTAGTTTAGCCTATCACAAATATGCAGCTATATAAACATGTATTATCACTTGAGCATTAAAAAGAAAGTACACTGAATGAAAACACTTTGATTTGCACTTTGAGTGTTACAGAATATGATTATCGAAGGAGGTTGTGGAAAAAATGTATTTATGTGTATTTGTGGTAGTTATTAAATGTATATAATATAACCAATAGAAGTTATTATGCTTGACTACGTAACCTCTGCATGAACTCTTGGTCCAGTTGGTCAAGATGCCCAGTATAGTGCCAGAATATTAGTCCAAATATAACAATTTAAGTGCCTACATTTATTTTGGGAGAACTCTGAATCACCTCTACTGCCCCAGATTTCAGGCCTGTTACTCAATCACATCATGTGGGTTTTCAGTATAACAGATGCAACCAGCCCTGTGGTTTATCAGTCTCTTCCCTCCTTTAGTGTTTGTATGTCTGTGTCTCTGATAAGCACTTGTCTGACCCTAAAATTGAGTTTCACATGTGGCCATAACTCACATTAGGAGCAGGCAAAACGCAATCATTGTGAAACGTCTTTGGTTGATAAATGGCATAAACATAAGGAAAAATGTATTGCAATGTTTTTTGTAATTGATTTTTCTTGTATTATGAATTAGTATGCATATGACCCACCAAGTAAAGTCACGCATTTGCAAAACCTCGAAATAAAAAAAAGTCTAGAAACTAATAAAAGCTTCTGTTGCCCCGCTGGTAGCATACAAAAGTTGAATTTGACCCTTTCAAATCGTCTACTTTGTGTTTGTTTGTCTGTGCACCTCTATGATAAGCACTTCATACGTCGTCCCAATCTGCCCTAGTAGTTGAGTTTCTGCTGACTGCGCTTACTACATGTGCCCATAACTTACGACAGCAGACAGATAGTACACTAGACTCAGCCAATGCGTCGCCAATAAAGTTGTGATGGAAAGCCTTAACCACTGTATAACAAGTGAGAGAAGGAGCACAGGAGTCTAGTATAGATGTGCATTGAAGCTTAAGCACCTTTCTGCAGCACTTGAGGCTTTGTTTGTGGCAATAGAATCTCTCAATGCCACTCGGGGGTTTGTTTGTCTGCCTGGTGCTTACTATATAGCAGCCACACAGATAGATAGATAAATAGATAGATAGAGATAGCTAGATAGATAGATAGAGGTATGTATAGTATGAATATTCACTATTCATTTCTTTCAATGTACTTTCACACAGCTCATTTGAAGTCGCAGAGGCATTGATGGTGGGTTTTATTGAAAGACTGTGAAGCATTGATGTTGATTGCAATGTGTACAAAAGTAATTTTTGACCCTATTAGACCTACATGAACAATGTATTTGGTCACCTCACCTATCTCAAAATCTACCACTTTCTGAATTAAATCGCCTGACATTTTTAATCTTGGGCTTTAAGATTCTGTGGACACTGGCAGCACATTAAGAATAGCCGATTTAATTGAGGTTATTATCAGGTTTGCAACACACGGACCTATCACCCACATCACAGTGTCTACAACAATAAAACCAGCCGCTCTTTCAAAGACTTAGTTATGAAAAGCCCATATTTCTATACGGTAAATTCATCTGCTTTTTATCATTATGAAATACATTTATTGTCCAAACTGCAGTATTTGCCATGCACTAGTTAAAAAGGAGAATATGAGCTTGGATAGATTCTACATTGGTAATAATCTTTTCCAAACAAATCTCTAGACATGATTTTGTTTTATTCAGTTAATTCATTCCAACAATAAACACAACGATGTGCTGGAGTTCTTGCTTTAATTTTTTTTTGGAGTTTCTACATTATGTATTTGTATTTACAAACAAATGCTTTGTGGCTTAATAAATAAAGCATTTACTCCTGAACTAGTAGCTCTCTCGTTGGAGTCTAGGCTTGTCTGAAAATGTCTTAATCATTGCAAGATAATTTGGGAGCTTTATTTTTTTTTTTGTATCTAGCACTTTTGCCATTAGAAGCTGAAAGGCACATTATTTACTACATTTTCAAACGAGGCAATCAAAACAAGGAATGGACAAAGCTCTTAAAAAGTGAATTGCTAAAACAACATTTATCAAAAACAGAATGTAGACCGACTTTGTAGTAAAATCTGTCTGCTATGTTTGAGAGATAAACCATGTTGTGTTCCAGACATGTTTACTTGTTGAAGTGGTCCAGACTTTGTTTAAACAGATTCACAGATAAGACTTGTCCCTAAATGACCGGAAACATGTCCACCTGCAGCCTGACCCTACTCCAGTCAAATGCACTGCAAAAAAGAGAATAGGCCTTTGCAATTATTTAGAATATTAATCTTAATTTGATGCATTTTGAGTAGTTTAGATTCATGTACTTATTTGATCTAAATTATTTGACTTATTTCAATCTAATTCTGGCTGGTTTTTATTTAGTTCAAGATAAATTATCCACCAGTGGAATAAGTTTTTTTCCTATTTCAAGTGAAATAGAGAAATATATTGTCACAGGAATATCTTGAAACCAGTCAGAGAATCATTATTCCTGTTTCTTAAATGAGCTATTTTTCTAGCTTGTCTAAAGTAACTCTATACTTCAAGGTGGCACAGAATGTCCCCCAACAAGATGGACATATTGTTCTACTTTGAAGATTCATATTTTAAATTTAAGTCATTTTAACTAATCTAGATATTCCTATTTTGCAGTGTATATTGTTTTCCACCAGGCTGTCCTCTCATGAACCGTCCCACAGACAGACAGACAGACAGACAGTGAGTGGTTGTAGTGGTGTGTCCTCGGCTGACCCCAGACAGACACACAGGCAGGGGTCACTGTGGTCGGGACAAACTGACAGCCTGTACTCTAGGACTGGAGCTACAAAGGGACCTATTGTATTTATTGTAAATGTGTCACAATTCAGTTTTCAAATCACAAAGAACAGCTAATTAAATTATTCTGTCCAATAACTAGACTGCACATACAATATCTATATTACTATCTCACACATTATTTTTTATGAAGACAATCTAATACAATACCATGGGCTTGCTTTTGATATTATGACAAAACAACTGTTCCTATTTTTCGAGCAAGCTCTGAACGAACAAAGCCGTAGTATCAGATTTCTAGAGCATTTGTGTTTTAATGTCTCTATAGTGTACAATAGAGAAGTGTGATAGAATCCATGCCACATGTCCTTATCACTGGACTCCAATGGCTTCATTTGAATCTTTTTAAAAGCACTACTTTGTGCCAGTGCTTACTGTTACGGTAATTAACACATTTTTCTAAATTCTGTTTTTAAGGTTGCATAGGGCAAATGTCAAGTACAGGAAAATAAATGATTTGTTTTAGTGGAATTTTTAACCATTGTAACCTCAAGCATTTACCCCTGGACTAAAAGACCCTCTACTCTCTTCCGGGTTTGGGCAACTTTTTTTATTGCGACAAAAGGGCCAATCTTTTACCCATGCATTTTCTAAGTGACTTGCACTATACTGGATTCTAGTCATGTTTCTATAAAGCCAGTCTCAATCTTGACTGTCAGCCTCTGAACCCACAGCTGTGATAGCTCTAAAAACTGCTTTGTCATGTTTCAATATCTCTGTTTGAACACTAGACTGCAGCAGGCAGGCATTCACCACAGATTACTATGCACTCTCACAGAACAAATACACAATTAAACACAGACTCACACATACAACACATATGCACACTGTAAAAATAACTAGGCCTGTGCTGCTGTCCCCAACAGAAATGTGTATATCGGTGAAATGGCCCTATACGTCTGCCACAACTGGCACCAACGGGCACCTTAATCAGACATTATGTGATTTCTAAGGGTTTTTATATTCTTAATGAGAAAATGAAGAGGCCCCACCCTATTTGACTTTTTTGATTTGTCTGGAGGTTTGTGAAGAATATTTTTGCCAAATTTTGTAAATTAATTAAATTAATTAATTAATTAATGCCCTGAAGTACTTGAATTAAGCGATTAATCCTGCTGAACATAAACAAAATCACATGAATTTTGGCACAGTGATCCAGGCTAGTGTATATTTAATGTACATAGGCAAATTACAGCACATTGTACCCAACATAAAATATTATTATGGCTCCACCCAACAGGAAGTCTGCCATATATTGAAATAATTACCCCCTGGCCCTGAACACATCTGACCAGTTACCTTAATAGTGCCCCCTATAGACTGAATGAAAAATGTATTTATAGGAAAATTTATCTATATGCCAAAAACATCCATCACAATCATCCAGACAAATTTTAAAAAAATCAAATAGACCTCAACCATATTTGTCATGGTTTAATATACAATAAAAAAACCCTAGAAATCACCACAATGTCTGATTAAGGTGCCTGTTGGTGACATAGCATTTGGGGCAGACGTATGGGGCTAGTTTAGTAAGGCTAATCTGTCAAATTTTACAGTGTAGAGAAACACAGGCCAGTCCTCTCAATATCAAGCAGTGGATTAGTGGTAATTCAGAACTAACGCTATAATCAATTAGTCCAGTTCAGCTCAGAGCAGCTGCTTCTCTTTCCTCCACCACCACCACCACGAGTCCATCCAATCAATCTCACTGGACTTGATCTCATTGTTTTTTGCTCCTTCATGTGTTGCAAAGGCCATACTGTTTCACATATATTTCTTGATTTTGGCTCAGTTGGATCTTTCTTTGAAAATATTAGAAAATACAGTACAGTAAATATAGCTAACCCACAATAGGCTAAAATCATGGCTCAGGATCTGGAGAAGGTTCCCTGGGTGCCACACTTCACTTTTAACAGCTTGCCCCAGCGACTTTGAAGCATAGGTCAAATGCAGAGGACACATTTTCCTATGGGGACGTTACATTCAAACTGTATTAAGCATTTTGTAGCTTTTATTGCATGTGAATACTTCCTACTTCACTTAAACTATGGTAGCCTTGCAGGGAAATGTATGCTATGAAGAACGCTATTAGAAACTGAAAGTGAACGTTTTAAAAGTCTAGTCGAGTTCATTAATCAAGTCAAAACAACTTTATGGGAAATTGTGTAGATCTTCTCCAGCACTGCTCACTTTGTCAACTTGGTACCATTACAACTGTGTAGACATATTTCTCCTGGGGGACAACGGAGTATATTCAATCAATCAATCAATGTAGTCCAACCTTTGACATATTGACTGTTGAAAAGTACTTGCTCCGTCCTGCAGTATATCCAAATGTACACAAATAATTTGTCATTACATTTTTTGATTGATTTTCAAGGAAGAAAGTGGTAACATTTAGTAAAAATTATTCTATTCCAAAAAAGGACATTTCTGAGAAAGTCTGTGGTTTTCTGAAACTTCCACTTGAAACTGTATTTATATTGAACTGCCTAGTGCATACTATCCACAGTCCTGTGCAAGTCTCAAATATATTTGCGAGATAGCATTGTCATTTAATACAATTATGTCTTTCTTTTTTTATGTCTTTGTAAGCCCATTCAAGAATTAGACGCCACAATCTCCAATAAAACATTATGTAACTCTCCTGCGATTCTCCCCCTCTTTTATTCACTACAATCTCAGCTCCATCACACAGTGCCTATTCATTTGTGCTAAGTCACCAAAAAGAACAAGCTGACTCATAAGCTCCAGGCGCTCGCTGCTGAAGTCGACGCTTACATCACTGTTCTCCTTCTGCTGCTGTCCCATTTGTCAGAGGCCACGTTACGTCTGCGCGTATATCCAGGCTCTGATGTGGCTTGATAAGACAAACGAGAGATAAGTTTTGCCGGGACCTGGGCACAAAACCTTAGACGTGTGTATGTGTGTTTACTGACGTGTGTGTGTGTGTGTGTGTGTGTGTGTGTGTGTTTACCGTCTGTCTGCTCCTGCTGCTGCCATCTTCAAATTCACTTCTTTTCACCTTTTTATTTCCATGTCATTTTCACGAAAGCTTGTCATTTCTGCCTCGTTTTAAAAGCACATAACGTTATTGGCTTTTCCCAGACCCTTTCACAAGAGTTAGGGTTAGCTAACCCCCAAAATGGTTCTTTTGTTTTTCATTTTAATAGGGGAGCAAACCAAAAACATATGACGTTTTATTAATGGTTGTTGTTAAATCTCTCTCTATTTTTATATATATTATGCAATATGACTTTACTGTCCATTAGAACACTATTAATTAGGCGTATTAAAAAAAAAAAACTCTATATAGGCTAGAAATAGGCTTTTGTACAATAAAATGTCAATATTGAAACAGAATTTTGTCTTTTGACTTTTTTCTGATTAAATACATTTTAACATGTAGTATGTGGTTAAATGTTGCTGCATTTTGTTGTCTTGGTTGTAGATGAGCCTCTTCACTCATTTGATGCGAGTTCTCTGTATATTCTATATAGAGGGCAACTCTTCACTCCTCCCCTTCACAGAGACTTCTCTCCGGGAAAATTCTCCTTGCAGCCTGATTGGTTGATCTTCAGTGCTTGCTTCACCCTCTAATCCAATACATTCAAGATGGCGCACAGGAGTAGTTTTTGTTCCGCCGTAGGTTTTTACAGCAAAAACGACACAGATCATTTATCTCTCTTCTCTGCATGTCATGTTGATTTAACGCTAGCGTTCTTCTTCTTTTGTTAAGTTCGCTTATTGGTATCCCCAATTTGTTCACGTCCGCTCAATGTAGGATGTCTTGCCACTTTTCTGATTGGTTTACTCCCTACATGTTTAAGTGTCTGGACAACAAGTAATTATAAATCTAGCCAAGAAACACATGCCTTGTTGCTGTTCGGCTCCATTCTCTCGCTGAATCATATTTGCAAGCTTTTTCGAGAACAAAATACTAACTTTTAAAACCAAACCACCCTTATTTTCGGAACGTTCTACCCAAATATAAATTTGGTCTGGATCCAGGAGGGTGAATGTAAAACACAAACAAAACTTGTCTGAGCTTGGGTGGGTCTCTTGCACTTAAGTTTTCATGCAACAAAAGCATGTAGCCCCTGTTCCCTCTACCTCCTTTTTCTGGGACTTCACTTCGTTCCTCTCCTTCCAAAAAAGCGGCACTTGGCACTTTTTGAAATGTAAATAAAGTTTTGTTGTTTCCTGAGCCGTAGCCTCCTCCAGCCCTGTTTATCAGCCAGACTTCAAAGTGCCACGCTGACATGTGGCTCTATCTTTGGGCTGCACTGTTGAAATAAGGTCACGGGCGGTGCTTGGCGAGCACAAAAAACTCCATCCCTTTCATCTAGGAACCTTAGTGGGTGAAGGGGGAACTAAAGAGGGCCATGCCAAGCAGCCAGGGGTGCCAGTGTGGGTGTGTGTACGTGGGCGGACATGTTGTTTTTGTGCTCTTTTCTTCCATCGGTCACTCCGCTAGCAGGTAGCCTCATAGATACATTACATCATCGACTTTTTGATTATTATTCACCAAAACTTTTTTTCTTTTCCTTTCTGTTTCTTGTCTAGTTGTGGTGCCAGTGTGAGAAGACATCGCTGCGTCGTGCTGAGCCGGGAGGCACCTCAACTGGACTAAAGACTGTCAGAGGTCATATACCTGTGGACAACTGCCTTTTCGAATTGACTTCATAAGTTGCTGCTGATAATCCCAATACTATTGCCTTTCCACTTTTTCTTAGCTATCATTTTGCATCATTAAACTACTGTCAAAACCAGTCAACCAATTAGCATTCAGAAACTGGTTTTGAGCCTTTGAGCACTACTGGACTAACTAGACTCACCTGCAAGTGACGATAGACAACTGCTCTTGCCTGCCCACGTTTCTGTCTAAACCATGACTATGTATAGTTTAACCAATGTCCAACAAATATAGCATTCAATCTAGTCTTAGTGGTCTACATCCATGGGAATGGACTAAGTGGACAGCAGCAAAGTCAAGACAGTGGTCAATTAAGTGTATTCTTCAAATTGACTTAAACAAGTATTTTGCTTATCGTAACATTGCTTGCGCTGACTCTATTTTGAAGTTTTGTACTATTGGGTGAACTGAACAGCAGTAAGGTCAAGTCAGAGAACATACCTGTGGACGACTTCAACTGTCATCCTCAGAAGCATCTAGAATCTAGAGTCTTCTGCCCTCCCACATTTTTGGTATCTTACATTGTTTTGAGATCAAATCGACCAAGCAGCATTCGGCTCTCTGAGTATTGTTTTATTACATGAACTGGACATCAGCAAGGTCAAGTCAGAGATCACAGATGTGGACGACTGAATCTTCAAATTGACTTGCTTCATCTTTTGTCTTTTGCCATTGTGTATAACCAGATTCAAACGAGTCAACCAAGCAGCTTTTAGACATCCAGCTTGTGTTATCATTGCAAACCACACCTTACTGGCTCCACCTGTCTATTTCTAATTATTTTACATGGACATTTGATAAACAGCAATGGCAGTGGGACAGAAAGTTGCCGCGCTGTCCTCTCGACCCCCCTCCCTGCCCCCCACCGCCCTCTCCTCTGCTTGGACCGGCTGAACTCCCAGCATCCTTTGCAGCATCGGCAGCAACAGCAGGCACAGAGCTGGACTGGGCAGTATGCAGGAAACTGACTTACCGGCCACAAATGCCTTCACAGGTAAAATATTTTGTATTTTCAATAGACTTTTCAATTGCTCACTGGTATAGTTGGTTTTTGACATACGACAACTTTAGATGTGGTAATGCAATACACAAGGATATGCTGGAAATGAGATCTTTTTTCCAAACAATATATCTCATTGCTTTTCCTGACCACTGTACCTGTATAAGAAATAACACTATTCAACAAAGATCTAATAGACCAACCCTGACTTTTGTATGTTACGTCTTACATTTGAAAACAATGAGCAATGCCTTATCTTAAAAGAAAAATCAATTCAACCCTAGACACATAATTTTCTAACCGATACATAGGCAATTCTCTTTACATTGGCCAATCAAATCATTTATTCACCTGCACTAAACATTTAACTGTCAGACACCCTCACACACAATATTTTTATGTGTTTTATTGTTGAGTCAATCATGTTGTTTACTGTTCACATTATTTAGCCTTGTTAAACTCTACTGCAGGACACACACCGAGGTCAGTCGCTGCCAATCCCACAATGCACTGGGCCGTATTTACTAGATGGTGGATGATAGTTTAGGTGGTGCAACTGTAAAATCTCAATGTGGTGCTTGATATGAAGTGATAAACTAAATGGCAGTAGTAAAGAGGTGAATGAGGAGGTGACTTTGAGAGTGGCTGTTGCTGATTTTGTCATAGCCCAGGTGTTGGGAATATGGCTCATTGTCATAACATGTGCAAATGACTTGTTGCTTGTATGGACCTTGGACACCTGTATGATTTCTTCAACTGAGGCCCTGTCCACACGGAGACGAGTTTAGGCATATCTGCAAAGGTATTTTATCGTTTAGGTCCACACGGATCAGGTGTTTTGGGAGTCCAAAAACAAGAATTTTTCAAACCGGGTCCCAGAGTGGAAAGATTTCAAATCATCGGTTCCTTGGTTCCGTGTTCATGAGCAGTACGCCTCTTTTCTGAAACAATAACATTGTGGCCCCTCCTCCCTCTTATAACCCACTGCACTCTGACCATAACAACAAACATGGAGCTGCCCAGGGTTTTCATGACAGTGTCACGGTGCCACCAACGGGCCGGGCATACACATTACAGCGTTTCTGTGGTACTATATAGTTTTTGTCTCCGTGTGGACTAAGCCTTAATTTGTTTCTATTGTAAGTAAGTGTGGTATTGCTGGTAAAGGACTTTAACCAGTACATTAACTTATTAAACTTAACCAGTACATTAACTTATAAGTAAACATTTCATTCTCAAATGAGCTATTTACTATCAATCTATATATTATTAATCCAGTTTAAATAATGTAGATTGTTCATTGTGGGTCAACAAAGGTAAAGGAATAAAAAGAGAAGATAAGCTGTCTTTTGTCTCAAAAGCCCAAGAATACGTTTCAGGAATTTATGATGATTGCAAGTATCATAGAGTGATGATCCCCATAATACAGGTGAAAGAATAACTAATAACTAAATACCAGATCCTAGTATTCTCCATTATACTTTCATCAATGTATGTGAGGGACTTAACACCACCATATCCCACACAAACGCTCAGAAAGCCCCCTTTGCTAAATACAGTTAATAATCGCTGACTGCTTCCGACTTTTTGTGTTTTGACATTTCCAGGGCTTTGAGGTGAAAAGTTCAACGTACTGTGTCTCAAATGTAGTCCACAGTGAACATAACACTGCTCACAATGCATTTGCCTCTGTAGACCCCAGATTAACTGTTTCTCATAATCACTTACTAATTATGATGGTTGTAATTGAAGTTGTATAGAGCCGCTCTTTCTTTCTTCGGGGATTTACTGGGTTTCTTTGTGCTGGTGAACAATGAGGAGGGCTGTGAGAGGCCAGTCAAACCTCAAAGATGTAATCTGGTTTTAGAGGAGCATTTGGGAGAAGTCTGCTACCACTGCTGCTACAGACCTGTGAGTCCAATCAAAGGCCATTCACGGAAATAATTAAATCCACCCAGACGACAGTATCATACAGGCGCGGTTCAATCAAGTCGTATGAGGGGGTTAGCAGATATGAGCTCTTTACTTCTGGATACAATCATTTAGGTGGACAATGTTAGAGATAGAGTCTAGTTAACATATACTCAAATTCATTCAGTTATTTTGAGGGGGAAAACTAAATGGAAAGTATGAGCTCATTTTTTGTAGCTTGACAATTCCCGGGTCTTTATGCACACAGAGTAATAATTCATTTTTCCATTTGCAAGTGCAATCCCATAAAGTGCAATCAAATTTGTGCTCATGAAACTCAAAATCATTTTGACTCGACTATGTTTTTAACAAGCAAAGTTGTTCCTATGTTGCAATGATAATGGTTGTATTTATGTTGCAGTGAAGAACAAACTTTACATACAGTGGCGCAGTGGGGTAGGCGCTCGTCCTTCAACCAGCGGGTCGGTGGTTCGAGTCCCCATCCGAGCGCACACTGTTGTTGTATCCCTGGGCAAGACACTTAACCCACATTGCCTATGAATGAATGTGGTTGTGTGATTGGTGTTTAGAGGGTCAGAGGGGCCGTAGGCGCAAACTGGCAGCCACGCTTCTGTCAGTGTGCCCCAGGGCAGCTGTGGCTACACAAGTAGCTTACCACCACTGGGTGTGACTGTGGAGTGAATGAATAATGTCATGTAAAGTGTCTTTGAGTGTTGAGAAAAGCGCTATATAAAACTGATGCATTATTATTATTATTTACATATTTCTTTGATTTAGTATCTCCATAAAAAGCAATAGATATCAGTAAATTCTTGGCCAAGGCACTATTTGATGATTTTAGTTTACTTTATTTTGTTATCCTATTGATATGTACCTTTAAAAACATTGATAGCGTTCCTGTACAGTGATTTTCCTATACCAGGAACATTATCTATTTTGATTATTTCGGAAAAGCTATTATTATTTCTACTTTCCTGGAAATAATATCCATCTTTAAAATACTCTTGTCCCAATTACATTTGGTAGTAAACAACATTCTAGACTGATGCAAGAAAAGATGAGTGTTACTGTGTGTAGTCAATATTCACGGATCAAATGAAACCAGGCTTTCAGAAAACTTGTCAAAAGAAAACCACCACAAACAACTAAAACACATTGTAAAGTCCTATTGTGTGGAGAAAGGTTTTGAATGACTAACGTGACAGCTTTCAACAAATTGCCTTTATATTGTTCGAGTCAGGCAAGAAAAGTTTGGATTTTTTAAACTCACAAAAACCCATTGTCCAGTGAATTCACAGATGCTGTCACATTTTTGCAGTCTCTCGCCAAACTGTTTATGTTCAAGAGTTGCATTGTGTCTTTTTGTCAAAGCACGGCACTGATATGGTGCTCAGGCTGTCCGCACTTTACAAAGTACACTCAAAATTATTCACTAGTGGTTTGTAGTGGTGTAGTCAAGAGCTTTTTCTGAGAGAGTAGGGGGAAAAACACCCATAGAAGTTAAGCCCTAGATCAGAGGTGCAACATTAAGACATTTAGGCTTGAGGTATTAACAGAAAAGTTGGATTCGAGGGCAACTGTTGGGTACAATCATTAAATGAAATTAGAAAAAAAAACGTCCCTTACAAAATAGACAGTGTAGCCTAGCCTGGCAAGAGAAAGGTCTGCTCCATACATGCATATAATATCTGGAAAAGCTAATGTTAAAAGCTTTTGCAAAGGGGATGGGTCTAGTTCCAGTAGACTTGGTTGGTGATTGGATGATATCATGGTCGGCCTCTTTTCCTATTCTATACAAAGATGTTAGTCTGGGCTCTCGTTGATTGCATTTAATTTCAAGGGTGGAGTTTACTGATGTATAGTAAATCGATCAAAAACACTAGACTAAAAGCCACACATGTATGCACACAGTTTATTGTTAACAACAGAGGTAGGTAGTAATCAGTTACATTTACTCAGTTACATTTACTTGAGTAGCTTTTTGAAAAAAAAAAATTTACTTCTAAGGGTAGCTGCACAATACTTTTGACCTTTACTTGAGTAATAATATTTTCAAGTAACTGTACTCTTACTTGAGTAAAATTTTGGAATATAGAAAGAGTAAGAGTACTTTTACCACCTCTGTGTGCCATGTAAGAACAGCTTTATGTGAAATTCTGTTCCTTGTGCCTTAATTAAAAAAACAAAAACAAAAAAAAAGATTTACAGGACCTTAGTATTTTTTTCACCAGTACTTTTCTACTCTTACTCGAGTAATTATGTCAATGAGTACTTTTTTACTTTTAATTGAGTAATTTCATTTTGAAGTAACGGTAAAATTTTATTGAGTAAAATTATTGGCTACTCTACCCACCTCGGGCTAACAAGGAAATCCAGTTTGTTTTGTATATAGATTGTATGTGCCACTGCCAACAAAACCCACACCGGTGCAGCTCGTAAACAGTTTGTGATTGGCCCGTCTCTGCAGTTGTATGGCGTCTGTGTGTGGTGTGTGAACAAAGCACATGTCTAGACAGAGAAGACCGATTGAAATGCATGGTTTGATTTGTAGTTTTTAAATAGTTCTCTAAAATGCCTACATATTAAGTAATCTATGCACATCTATCCATCTTTGGTCTCAGAGTCTTCGATGTTCAATCAGTGGTGGATTTTCCATCACGTTTACAAAGTGTTCTTTCAGGCCCAGCCATGAAGGTGACTGAAGACTTACTTTAACAGCTTTCTCTCATGTCACCTTCCAGTCTAGCGTACACTCTTTTTTCACCCACCATAGCCATTTTTCCCATTTTTAGTCATTTTCCTGCTCTTTGATTGCTGAGTGTGCGGACCCCTGTGGCGACGTTTCCATTGACACTGTTAAGAAAGCCACTCAAAAGAACGTGCCTCCTTTTCTCCATCATGGTCTGTCAAAGCAATTTGACTAAAGCCACCAAAGCCTGAATGTTACCTCAAACAGATGAGCGTTCGTGGAGGTTGACAGGGCCAGACAATAGAGTTAAAGCATGGTTAGTAATAGTCCTTGTTCTGGTTTCAATTCAAGCCTATTGGTTTAGTCCTCTTTTAGGTTTAGTCCTGGTTTAGTCCTGATTCAGGCTTTGTTCAGACCTGAGTTAGTCCTCTCTTAGACCTGATTTAGATCTGGTTTGGACCTGTTTTAGACCTGGTTAATCCGTTTAGACCTTATATCAATCTATTTTTAGACCTGTTTTAGTCCTGGTTTAGTCCTGATTCAGGCTTTGTTGAGACCTGAGTTAGTCCTCTCTTAGACCTGATTTAGATCTGGTTTGGACCTGTTTTAGACCTGGTTTAGTCTTGATTCAGGCTTTGTTGAGACCTGAGTTAGTCCTCTCTTAGACATGAATTAGATCTGGTTTGGACCTGTTTTAGACCTGGTTAATCCATTTAGTCCTCTCTTAGACCTGATTTAGTCCTGGTTTAGTCCTGATTCAGGCTTTGTTTAGACCTGAGTTAGTCCTCTCTTAGACATGATTTAGTCCTGGTTTAGTTCTGATTTAGACTACAGTACCCTGTCTTACATCTTTTTTAGTTGTTTTTTTTAACCTATTTTAGACTTGATAGGGAAACCTTACTTGTATGTTGGACACTGGATCTCATAGACAGCCTTTGAGTCTGTATTCAACGTGTAGACTGACTAGCCAGTGACAGTTTGACTTATAACTGGGCCGCATGAGTTAATTAAAGTGAACTTAGAGGCTGTGGGGCTGCCCTGCTGTGGGTGTGTACGCTACAGTTAAGAACATGATTAATGCACTGACTACACACACCAGCACATGTGTGATATGACTGTGTTCAGACCATTTCACTTTTCACTGATCTCATTAGTATTCAAGAGCATTTTCACATTAATTACATACCAGATACGGTCTACTTAAGGTTTCTCATCCTTAACTCTGTAGTCTGGAGGTTTCCCCAGATAAGAAATAAAATGCTTGACCAATACAGGTTGAGACTTGACCTTGACCTCTACAGCAACATCCAATCAGAGTTTGTCAGGCCTATATCTCGCAAACTCTGATTTGATGTTGCTGTAGCGGCCAGGGAAGGGACTAAATTAAATAATAATCATTACATATTAACTACCTCAGGATCAGATACTTAATTTGATATATTTTATATGTTTTGATATAGATATATGACAATTCCTTATGTTAGGAATCCTCTGAACTACGGCTTTAAACTGATTCTTATCACTTCGGTCTGGAAAGTGGCTGTTAGTTAAGTTAAACTTCGCTTGGCCACTTATGTGACCGTGGCGGCCAACCGTCTGAAGGTAGGGCGATCTTGTGCAAGGGCGATGAGGTCAGCCAGGGGTCTTGTGGACGCTATTTGTGACGTCCATGACAGTCTGGG
>JAVQKC010206018.1:0-16223 GCA_036025475.1 Philypnodon macrostomus | reverse complement strand
TTAGGTAATTTTCTAAATTTGGCAAAAACATTCTTCACAAACATCCAGACAAATCAAAAAAGTCAAATAGACCCTTCCAATGTTTGTCATGGTTTGGGGGCGAGGCCTCTTAATTGCTCATTAACAATATTAAAACCCTTAGAAATCACACAATGTCTGATTAAGGTGCCCGTTAGTGACAGTTGTAGCAGACATATGGGGCAGACGTATGGGGCTGTTTCGCCGATATACACCTTGCTGTCGGGGAGGACAGCACAGGCCTAGTTATATTGTGTATATATTGTGGACATTATGATTGGTTGTTTTGCAGAAAATTTATTTGCATTCAATTTACACACAGAAAACATTAACAAGGATTGTCAGCACAATTTCAAATCTGGTACCCACTGGAAATAGTTTGAACAGCCCTGCTCCATACTGTCCTGTCTAATAAACAAAAGAAAAGGCCTAAAATTATCAATGAGTAATTTTGTGTCATTGTCCTTACAGAGCGTGTTTTAATGAACTACAGGACACCTACACAAAGCTGTGGCTATTCCTGGACTACACCTCAGACATCATCTACTATACAGACACTTTTGTCAGATCAAGAACAGGTAAATTACATACAGATAGATATGCTTTTGGTTGCCATTCGAGCCTGATGTTAAATTAAGAAATATGCAATTGACAAGAGAGAATAGAGAGATGGTAAGTCATCTTTAGACAGTGTGAGGTTGGCAATTCAAATCACTTAACCCACATTGCCAATGTATGAATGTGGTTGTGTGATTGGTGGTGAGCAAAGGGCGTGGACGCAGTATGGCTGCCACATCTCTGTCAGTGTACCCTAGGGCAGCTGTGGCTACAGAAGAAGCTTAACACCACCAGTGTCTGACTGTGAAGTGAATGAATATTGCAAACATAAAGCATCTACAGTATATAAAACCAATGCATTATCGTTAATATTAACACATGCAGACTTACAACAAAATATGTAAATGAATGTCACAGTGGCCACTATAAATCACAACCATTCTGCTTTAGTTGATACATATGTGTTGGGTGTCTAATCTTGTGTCTACTCCACAGGATACCTGGAGCAAGGCCTGTTGGTGAAAGACGCCAATAAACTGAGGGCCAAATATAAAACCATACCCCAGTTCAAATACGACATGATCTCAATGATACCAACAGATCTACTGTTTTTAAAGTTTGGATACAACAACCCGGAGTTCCGATTCAACCGCCTTTGTAAAATGGCAAGACTTTCTGAGTTCTTTGAGAGGACTGAGACCAGAACTAGCTACCCTAACATGTTCAGAATCAGTAACCTTGTGCTTTATATCCTTGTAATTATTCACTGGAACGCTTGTTGTTTCTTTGCCATCTCAAAGACAATCGGCTTTGGGACTGACACTTGGGTCTACCCCAATATTAGCCACCCTGAATATGGCCGCTTGGCTAGAAAGTACATCTACTCTTTATACTGGTCCACTCTCACCCTCACCACCATTGGAGAGACCCCAGCTCCGGTCAGGGATGTTGAGTTTCTATTTGTCATCGCAGACTTTCTCACCGGTGTGCTCATTTTTGCTAGTATCGTGGGTAACGTAGGTGCTATGATCTCCAACATGAACGCCTCCCGTGCCGAATTCCAAGCAAAAATTGATTCCATTAAGCAGTACATGCAGTTTCGTAAGGTCACCAAAGACTTAGAAGCCAGGGTCATAAAATGGTTTGATTACTTGTGGACAGAGAAGAAGACATGTGATGAAAAAGAGGTGTTGAAATTCCTCCCCGACAAGTTGAAAGCTGAGATCGCCATCAACGTGCATTTGGACACTCTCAAAAAAGTCAGAATTTTCCAAGATTGTGAAGCGGGGTTGTTGATTGAATTGGTGTTGAAGCTACAGCCGCAAGTGTTCAGTCCCGGAGATTATATTTGTAAGAAAGGAGATATTGGTAGAGAAATGTACATTATCAAAGAAGGGAAGCTAGCTGTGGTGGCCGATGATGGCGTGACACAGTTCGTAGTGCTAAGCGATGGTGCATACTTTGGCGAAATTAGTATTTTGGGAATCAAAGGTAGTAAAGCAGGGAACAGAAGAACAGCTAACATTAGAAGCGTGGGTTACTCCGATCTCTTCGCTCTATCTAAAGATGATCTTATGGAGGCACTGACAGAGTACCCAGATGCTAAAAAGGCCTTGGAAGAGAAAGGAAAAGCCATCCTGATGAAAGATAACCTAATCGATGAGTCGGTCGCAAACGCTGGAGCGGACCCCAAAGATCTGGAGGAGAAGATTGTGAGTCTGCAAAGTAACTTGGTTACAATGCAGAGCAGGTTTGCTCAGCTGATGGCAGAGTTTACATCCACACAGTCCAGGATAAAGCAGAGGGTCACCGAGATGGAGGCCAAGGTCAAAGCAATCAAACCTGAAGATCTGTCCGAGGTGGTGGCCGACAAGGACAAAAAAGTACAATAAAAGGGCAAAAGACTTTCATTCAGAATTTCACTGTTTATATTTGTACATCTTCATTTGTCATCATCGCAATGTGTCAAATTGTGTACAGTGTATGCAGAACTGGTGTGTATTTGTATGTTGTTATTGTCAGTTGACTGATCAGAAATGCTTTTTATAGACATACAGTAGGAGTGCTTAGTGTGAGCACATAATTATTGACTGCGTTTGTAAACTAAGATTCATCTGCAACTTCAGCTGCATATGAATCAAAACCCATCTTTGTTTCTGTGTCAGTTGTAAATATACAATATTGTAAATAAAAATGTGAAAAGTGGTGTGCACGTTTTATTTGAGAGGCTACTTCACATCTTCAGATAAAAAACAAGTAATTCAAGTTAACAGCAGTCCATGCATGCATACACTCTTTTCAAAATCATGTTTTTTTGTTAGCAATAGCTTCACATTATCAGCAATCTTTGTGTTCCTGAGATATTTGGCTAAACTAATACTGTAAGAGTAGATACTACAAACTGGCAACCCAAATATGGTCATTGTTAAAACATCATAGCAAACAAATAGAAGAAAACATTTGTAGTGGTGTGAAGATGTAAAAAATTAGGAGTGCTTAAAATTCTGTCAATTTGCGTTCCCTGAATTGAGCAAAGCTGATGAAAATGTACAGCTACAGTAGCTACAGCTATTGGTAACCATCAAGAGCAACAGTGTGAAAACTGTTTCACAGCACACGGGACTATACGCAACATTACACTCGTGTAACTAACAGTAAAGCTAAGTGCACTTTCACATCTTAAAAAAAGGCCATGCTACTAACTAAAAAAACACTTGGGTGAAGATTTCATTCTTTGGTAAACACATTGTAATGGCCTTTGTGTGAGCACTGTGTGCTTAATTAGGCCTTTTCTCACAGCATGCCAAAGCCTTTGGCATAAGTGATAGCCTTGAGGAGTCTCTCCTTCAGTTTCTCCTTGGAGGAGTATTCTGGGAGCAGCAGCGCATTGAAGCAGGTATGTGAGGTTGGAAGCCTGCAATAAAATACAAGAGAAAATCATTATCAGGGCCATGTTAAACCAGAGTATTGGTCCTCTGTGGTCTGAACTTGTTTGGCTGTACCTGTCTGTGTCAGGCCCATTTTTGGCAATAATCATTTTTAATTTTCCAAGTCCACCGACTGGTGCTCGGTCTGTTCCTGTGGTGAACTGAAGAAACAGCTTCTTCTGCTCTTCACTAAACAAGTGAACAATCTCCCAGAAGTCCCTGTGTGCAGAACATCTTCTATGTGAAATATGTAAGGCTTAATGTTACATAAATCTATATAATAAATGTAATAAAGACTTACTTGATAATTTGACTTTCCTTACTATAACCTCCATCATAATCTGTGGCCTTTTCAAGTGCGTCAAAGTCAAGTTTCTGTAAATACACAAAGTAAATGTATTAATCCAGCATTGTCAAGAAAATAAAAACAGAAAAGAGAAGCTCTCTTACCCTGCTTCCACAGATGAGGAGCTCTACCTCCTCAGGTCTGTACAGATACTTCAGTGGGGACTCTTTGGTGACCATTAGAAAACCTTTTTTGAAAGCTTTAAATTGGCTTTCCACACTCTTGTTCAGGATGTAATCTGCATACATTTTCACAAATTCCTATATAGTTTAAAAAAAATTATTATCAGTATATCATTAAACTTGAGATCTATTCAGTTATTTTAAAGATGGATTACCTCCCTGTTGTCCTTGGTAACTGGAATCTGAGCTCCCTTTTCTTTCAGGTCGTACAGTACGGGGTTTCCAAACAGGTCTGTGTGAGATATCTGGAAGGTTAGCATCAAGTCATCCTGAACATTACCAGTGTACTCAAGCAGGTCCTTTAGACTCTTGTATAAAATCTGTAACAAAGAAAAGGCGTTACAACATAAGACTACAGAAAATGTACAATATCTTGGTTTACAATGAAAAGTAGGGAACGCTTATGTTACTGGATTTAGGTCAAACAGATCCAGATATGTCCCTTTCTTGCACATGAGCTTCCTGTAGACCACCATAGGAAAGTGAACATCCAGGATACAGTTGTTATAGATGGCTAGACCCAGGACAAGGCCGATGAGAGAGAACTGAGCATCATTTTCCAGCGAGGAGGGATTGAACCAAAACAGCTTTGTCTCTTCATCATAAGTGAACATACCTGAAGAAAAGGAAAACACTGTTTTACTGTGAGAGAAGAGTATTTTCATTATTTAAAAGACTTTCAGAATACATCAAATATAAATCATTTTCTGCCTGATAGCTGCTGCGTGTGGCTGGAACATATCTCAGCAAGAGCAGTTTTAGAGGTGGTACATGCTAGAGAATGGGCTGTTAACTATGATGCATGTTTTTATGTTATGGGACAAAGCTGGAGAAAACTGTAGCTGTAGTTGACCAGCCCAAGGACACCTTTAACATTTTAGCTGTCAGTGTGCACCCCCGTTTGTAATTTCATGTAAAATGTTTTGTGTTTTATTAAAAGTAAAAATGTGTGTCTTACCAATGTCTGGATTGAAAATTTCCTCCAAAAACAGTTGAAAGAACTCTTTGGATATTCCTCCTTCGTCTACACCTTGCTCCCCCTCAAACTCCACCACTAGCTGCTTCTTCAGGTCAGATGGATTCTCCAGGGCTATTATCTCCAACTGCAAAACATCCATGATTCACCTCAGCATTGTTTTCGGTAAACTTGAACAATTTTGAACTTACCCGAATCAGTGCATCATCGATAATATGATCTCTTCTGACTTTGAGCTCTAGAAAGGGTCTGGGCTCTCTTCCTTGCATCATGCTATAGAAAGCTGTGAGTCGTCGTTCCCCGTACATTCTGATTCTATTGTCGTAGTACAGCCCTTGATTTTTGGTGATAACGTTGAGTATAAAGGGGCAGGTCTGGAACGAGAACTTACTTTCCCCATCCACTTTAAAGAAGGTGAAGTCTTTGTCCATCTCCAGAACATCATTGAGCGAATCGTTGATGAAGTCTTCGAACGGAATAAGTGGTTTTCTGCTGTCGATCGTTCTCACACCAAGTTCTGTCTCCAAAGGATCAACTCTTGGTCCCTTTTTATATATACGCTCTTCTCCCATTAGCTCGTGCAACGTTAGCTCTTCCGGATCCGTCTCTTCTTCCTCTTCATCATTGTGGCCGACGTCGAGCTCCCCGCTTAAAATGCTAGCATAGAAAATCACTTTCAAACACTGAGTAGCAGCCACCACTGTCTCATCGTCGTTCACTAAATTCTCAGAGTCGTAGTCACTGCTAACTACAGTGAAAGTTATGAGTTGCTGAAAAGTCTCCATCATGCGGCGGATGTGGGGGAGGCCATATTGGGACCACTGTTTGGCTAACTTAGCTTGGGCGTCGTCAGGGAGTTTGCTCATAGCTTTGCAAAACTGCGGTAAGGCTATTTCAAGGTACTCCGGGCTGTGAAGATTTGTGTTTTCCATGACGATGACAAAGACGTTTAGATACTCCGGGTTGGTTTCGTAGACGTCAAGGTACTCCAAGTCAAGTTCAAGATTTGGGGTGAGGAAAATGAGTGCATCCACAAGAGCGGCCTGCACTTCATCGATAGCTAGGATTTTCTCATAGACCCTTCTTACAACATTAATGTCCACATTCATATCACATAAGTCAGGGATTTCACTGGCCTCTTGGTGTGGTGAAGAACTAGCACCTTTTTCACATGGCTTCTTGGAGTCAACTGTTGGAGATTGTGCTTGTGAGCTTTTGGGTTCATCTTTTCTAAAACTCTTCATGAGAGATTCTGCATTTGAGAAAATCCGGCCAATGACTTGAGCTAGAGTCGAGTAGTCTTTCACCTCTTTGCAGAAAGTTAACATCATGCATACATTGTTCTCGGTCAGGTGATGGATGTCTGGGGAAAAAAGAAAAAAACAGTTAAAGGGACACTACAAGCTTTTTCTTGCACTTTAAAGCAGCACTACCTGATTTTTTAGATTTAGGCAAAATAATTACTCAGTACAGTTCAACAGAAGTTTGAGGTCCTCTGTGGGCTTATTTAGAAGGGGTTTTGTTTTAGAGCAAGGGAAGGAAATGTTTAACCAATCACATGCTTCCACAAGACAGAAGCCCTTTGATTGGTTGATACATCCATTATCTATTCAGAACTAGAATTAAAAAAAACATTTTAAGAGCCAACTCCAGACTGCTGCTCGTTACTGTCACACATCAATGTGTCAATGTGTGCTTTTTTCAGTTTGCTTTTATGTATTTGGATAAATCAAAAGGTTTAGAGTCATATTTCTGGTCTAGGAGATTATTGGTTATAGTCTAAGTCAGGGCCCACTATATTTACTTTTGTGAAATACAGTACAGACCAAAAGTTTGGACAATGAGTTTCCTTTCTTTTCATGACTATTGACATTGTAGATTCACACTGAAGGCATCAAAACACACATGTAGAAATATGTACTTAACAAAAAAGTGTCAAACAACTGAAAATACGCCTTATCTTCTAGTTTCTTCAAAGTAGCACCTTTTGCTCTGATTACTGCTTTGCACACACTCTGCATTCTCTTGATGAGCTTCAAGAGGTAGTCACCTGAAATGGTCCTCACTTCACAGGTGTGCCCTGTCAGGGTTAATAAGTGGGATTTCTTGCCTTTTCATGAAAATAAAGAAAACTCATTGAATGAATTTGGTCTGTACTGTACGATTTAAAAAAAATCATTAATTAACTAGGATTGTGTCACTAAAAATCCAAAGCCATGTCCCACGTTTGGGTATTGAACCCTCATGCTATATGGCGACATTGCTAACCACTCGACCAAATATATATATATATATACTATAACAATGTGCTTGTCTAAGCTGATATACCTTAAATGTCCTATAAGAAGGAAATTGCCTTAGTCAGTAGAGCATGCGGCCTATATTCAGAGTTTGAAATTCTCAAACAAAAGGTTTGACGAATGTCACTCCCTGCTGATGTCACCAAACTGTCCAATAAAAGTTCAAATTAACTGTCCTAATAATTTTTTTTGTTATGTTTTGCTTCTTCTGTGTCTGAGTAAACGTAAATTTTTACATTTTTTATGGTTTTGTTTGTTTTATTGTCCGAAAAAAAAAAAAAAATCTTCAAATGAATATTTTTTGGGTGACCTAATCAAAAGCTTTTGGTCCCAACCCAGTGTTTGAGAACCACTGGTCTAAGGAGGCCTGAAGTAAGTTGAAAGAAGAAATTCTAAATTATTCCCTTTATTTAAGACTATGCTATGATCTTAAATTTTCTACAAATCATAATGTGGGCTATTTTTTTTATTTCTCTACTGTGCTCTTTGTGTCCTTAATAAATTTGGAATAATATATGCCATGAAGTTTGCCACAACCAACTGTAACTGACTTTACCCTGAACTTTTGTCTTTATCTCTCCACAGACAGCTGCTGCAGGAGCCATGTCAAGAGCCACACACTTCTCCACAAGTGTTTACAGATGACTGAATAAATTAGACTGCATAAAAGGAACACCACACAATCACAGGTCGCTAGGCTAACGGGCCGCTAGGCTAACGGGTCGCTAGGCTGCAGCTCCGTAGATGTGCATACGGATCAGGTTGAAGAGGAGAGTCCACAGTAAAGCTTTGGTTTGTTAGCTATTGTATGAGAACAAGTCAGGGCATGGAGAGCGCAGATAACAACATTCATCACGGAGCCACAAAAGCTCATCAAACACACTGTACAACACAATACAGACAGAATGTACAGGGGGCTATAGAGAGAATATGGGCCCATACATGGTTCAGGTTAAATCAATGAGTGACGCTGGCTTCACAGCAGTCTGAGTTTACAAGTGGATTTGTTTTGAAGCTCGAATTGTTTTGTTTTAGTTGTATTGCCCACATTACTAAGCGCTTGGGCTGGTGCTAACAGATCATTTTTAAAAATACAACTAGACATATTACAGTCTTGACCTTGAATACCTAAACTCCCCATGTGGCTGATGATATCAAAATGTGCTAACCTTTGACTTTTAGGCTATATGATTAATCCTGGTTTTGTATTTCTATGTACTGACATCTGTTGTGATATATAATAATGCATTAGTCTTATATTTTCTAGACACTCAAAGACATAAAAAGGCGTTATTCATTCGCTCCTCAGTCACACTCGGTGGGGGACTATACATACTGTACATGGGACAGTTGGCTGAAGGGTCTTGCTCAGGGACACAACAACAGTATGCACTCGTGCAGGATTCAAACTGGTGCCCTCTGCATCACTGCTACCCCAATGACTGCCACCACATATATTGCATTAAGATTTTAGTAACTGGGATAATGTATGCTATCCAATGTCTGGGCCCCTGCCTACAAACTATAGATAGTAGTAGGGGAGTGGCAATTTTAAAAACCTTATAGAGGTTATAAATTGTGTGTCAATAATGTGGAACTTGAAATCTCTCCAGAAATGGTATATACTAAAATGTCTTTAGTCGGGCTTCGGGAAAATCAGAGTTGCGCATGTTGATACTTACTCCCCCTGGAACACAGAGGTGGGATATACAGTTAAAAGTATTAAGATTAAACTCAAACATTAGGTTCAAGTGCTGGATCAAGCCAAATAGAATTCAGTCCAAAAAAAGGATTTTGGAAACAATTCCTGCCTAATGGGATAATATAGAAAAGGTGTTTTTGAATAATCATCAATGGAACATATAAAGATGGCAATTTAGGGGCACACTCAGGGGTTAAAGTGGGTTCTGCCACCTTCACTGGTGAGTGAGCTGCAGTGTGTAGTCAGTGATTTAAGCAGCTGACAGGAGCGTGGTTAATCTGTAAATAACAAGATATTATAAAGCTGTTGGAAGATGTTTGAGCCCCCAACGACGTGCTCTTAATCATCAAAACACTTCATTTGATAAAAAACACCCTTCTATGTACAGAGAAATGGCCATTAATGCTTTGATATAATCCAACCACTATATCGTTCACTCACTCCTTTCCTTTATAAAACATTAGTTTAGGTGTTCCAACTAAAGTGTTTAGTAACTCCTGTCACCACTGTCCACACAGCAGTCTAAGGAGAATGAAAGCTCAAGAGAATGCACCTGTACCTGCACAGAGGCAGAGCTATCAAATCAGTGGGCACTGGGAACTAGTCTGGGGCCCCAATAAAATTAGGATTTTGACACAATAAATGTCTATGTATTCCTATGTTCTGTTTAGAGAAGGTTGAACTTGAATGAAAATGAAAAGCACTAGTCTGTTTTTACTGAACTAATAGTGTGTATGTGGCCCACAGAAATGGTTAGGTTCTGATTATATTATTTAGAATAGTTTGAAATAGCCTATTATTTGTGATAATAGTGATCATTATGGTCTGTTGTTAATCAAACCAACATTCTGTACCTCAACTATATTAACATTAGATTATCTATTGTCACAGTTAACACTTACGGTTATTAAACAGTTATATTATTTCACTTTTGTCTTAGAATCTAGTTTAGTGTTGAACACATTAAATAATTCCTTTCCCACTATTTTTTAGGTACTGCAGTACCTTCAGCTGACAACAATCTAAACTGCACCAAAATGAATCAGTTTTGTCAAAAAATTCCTGGGATCCTCCTCCACCATCAACTTTCTAACCACTTTATTGCTGCTTATTACTCATAAGCATATACCATATATTACCCCTCATGTGATGTTAACAGCAACTTGGGGTTATTCATAATAATTTTTTGGCCATAACTTCCAAATTTTGATTTGGAATGGTATGAATTTTTGTGACTAAGCTTAATTCTGAACATTTTTAAGAGGTCAATAATACACTAGATAACACACATGCGCACACACACGTTTGTATGGAGCAATTTGCCTCACAGTAAAAACTTTCTAAATAGTCTATGAAACAGTTAAGACACTGAAGGGGTCTGAACGTTGTGCTCACTGTTTTGATGAATGAGAATTGTCAGCAGTCACAGTCGAAGCGCCGCTTACAACCAGCTGCCTTCACAAAATTTTGTGCATAATCCTATAGTGCTGTGGAGGACCAAGTTTGATGAATGTGACCCATAACAACACACAAAATAATGCTGCGAGTCTTACATTGTCTACTGTACAAGTTTAAAAAGTGTTTGGCTGTCAGGGCATCCTTCAGCCTGCTGTCTCCCTGATGACAAAGCCGGGCTTTGACAGGGTTTGTTTGAGAAGTGTGAGTGTGAGCCACACTCTACAATCGTTTGTTAGCCTCTTTAACTTTGCTTTAAACCTCGTCATTACCTCCCATTCTCTCCACACATAGAGAAGAGGTCAGGGCTGTTCACCGTCCCCTCTCTGTCCTCAATAATACATGTGAGAGTCTACCTGGTGCCACAGGCCTGAGGGCTGCTTCATTAGGGCAGAACTCCCATTTAAATCTACCACACGCGATATCCACCACAGTGTATGAAGGAGATGGATGTGTCCAGAAAACAGATGAAGGTGAAGGGAAATCGCCACCTCAGAGAGTGGCCCTCCTCAGTATTATGTTTTGACAATGTGGCCCTCAGTGAAAAAAGGTTTGGACATTGCTGACCTAGATTATTCTATTCCTCTGGTTGTTTATTTTCCTTGATATATTAATTTGAAACCAGACAGAAATATCAAGTACCGTACTTTCCGCACTATAGGGTGCACTGAATTATAAGGCGGATCGTCAATGAATGGTCTATTTTAGAAATGTTTTCATATATAAGGTGCACCGGACCAGACAGTCAGACAAGTCAGTCAAACTTTATTAAACGCGTTCACATTAACTGTCAACATTGTTCAAACGTTAATGGGCGTATTCACAATAACTTTCAACCTCGTTCATTTGTAACACGTAAAAAAACGTAAAAAAACTTAAATATATTCAGTTATAACACGTAACATACAACACAATACAGTCACTTTTTCAGTTTATTCCTCATCCATAAATCCCTCAAATTCTTCATCTTCAGTGTCCGAGTTGAACAGTTGGGCGATTACGGCATCCAGCCCGGATCCCCCTCATCATTATTCGAGTCTGTGTCGTTGCTGTTACCTGGCAGTTCAGTGATGATTCCTGCCTGTTACGGTGAAGCATAGTACCGGTATGTATTACTCCGCAACGCTCCTGACTCCCGGAGCTTTGTAGTTTACTGAAGTCGTACCAAAACATTTTGACGGAGCGCCTTGAGCGCCGTGTGACACAAAATCGCTTGGAGGTCAGTAACACAACCAGAATGAATCCAAATATAAGGTGCTCCGGATTATAAGGCGCACTGATGGTTTTTGAGAAAATTCAAGGTTTTTAAGTGCGCCTTATAGTGCGGAAAATACAGTAATTAATCTAAGCTTGTTAAGTAAACAAATCTCGACTAGGACAAAATAATGTAAAATTAGACTTTATGGACAATGAAATTTGCTCCTATTTCCTATGGTCGCTAGATAATAGCTTAACTGCATTGTGTTTCTGTTAAACCGGAGACAGACAAATAATAGGTAATAATTTCACACTTTACCAAAATCTACAGGAAATTGTGTAAAACTCAGTCAAACAGCTTTGTCAGTTAGCAATGGGTAGTATATTATCACAGTTTTTCTGTCCTCATGATCATGTGTATAACCCATCATTTTTATAAAGAAATACGATAAGACAGGGTAATACAACATCAGGCCGAAATTAATGTCTAATGAAGCATCCATGGCTGTTTAGTATATGTCCAAATAATACTACTGTCAATGATCCACGGACTTTCTACCCTTCCAGTCGGCTCTGACAGGTGCATTGTGGGATTGCGTGACATCATGTCCAGGAGCCTAATAGGCTATAATTGTTAGCAACTTTTCTATGTCATAAATATGAAAAAAATCTGCCACCGAAGTTGTCTTACTGATTGACCCCAAATGTTAATGAACTTACAGTTAATAAAAGGTGCAGGCCTAGCCAAATCATCCTCAGCCTCATGCATATAATCCATTATTTAATTTTGAAATTTTAAATTATTTAAAAGTTTATTACCTGTAAACCTGTATGAAATAGGGGCTATTTAAAAAAAAAAAAAAACAGAATAACATTTTATATACATAATTGTTTAATTTGTATTTCTGTTTAAATATTTTTTTGAGTTTGAGACCCCTGGTCTAAATAGTACCTATAAAAGGTGAAATATTTGATAATGTAGGAAGGAGGGGGCTATGATGACCCTGGAAGATATTTTAGTTTTCAGTGATTATTTCTTGTCATTATTTCTTAGATCTTCATAAAAACTTGGATTTTCAACAATAGTTACTGAAAACAAAATATTGTGCACATAGACCCATATAGAAAGTTTGTCATTTGGAATGTTAAAAATGTCCTAATGGAGGCAACTGGTGCAAAAACAAACAAACAACTGATCTCAATATAAACTGCAACTTTTTAATTTATCAGTATAAAATGTCATGTTAAATCATTCATTTAATTTGAGTACATATTTAGCATATTAAGTATAGCTTGACAAAAATTCTGAGTATACAATGAAAAATCTTTTCAAAAAATCAAGAAATAGTCTAACTGTTACTTATGTGCACATAACCATAATGTTTCCTAACCAGGCCATTACGGAATTTAAAACATTCTGTTTATAAACTTTTGAAGGGTGTGTCCTGGGGCAAAATGTCTGTCCTCTCATAACAACAGCATTCATATCTGCTAAAGACATAAAAACCCAACAAAAACACTAAATGCTACCAGCTGCATGCATCTATTCATACACAAAGTGGTGGTTCACAAAGACATGGAGACAGACAGATAATAACATCACAGTTAGCTTCAGCGCTAATCCTTGTTTATATATATCACACACACAGGCAACCATCTGATTACACCAAGCATTAGCATTTCTTTTATTTGTTAGATGTTTCAGGACATGACAGAATGCTTAAGACTGAATGGTTCAGATCCTTGTTTTACATATACATAGTGGAGGCCTAAACCAATCAACCCTAACCCAAAAGCTGCCGTCAGACTTGATGCAGGAAGGCGCAGCTGTCAGGTCCGGTGCACACACAAAAATTTCAGACCAGGTTTAGTCCTGGTTCAGTCCGGGGTTAGACCTGTTTTAGTCCTGGTTCAGTACTGGTTTAGACCTGGATTAGACCTGGTTTAGTCTTGGTTCAGTCCTGGTTTAGACCTGGTTTAGTCCTGTTTTAGACCTGGTTTATATCTGGTTTAGTCTTGGTTCAGTCCTGGTTTAAACCTGGTTTAGTCCTGGATCAGTCATGGTTCAGACCTGGTTTAGGCCTCCTTTAGTCCTGGTTCTGTCCTGGTTTAGCCCTGGTTCAGACCTGGTTTAGGCCTCCTTTAGTCCTGGTTCTGTCCTGGTTTAGACCTGGTTTAATTCTAGTTTAGTCCTGGTTCAGACCACCTGGTCTTAGTCCTGTTTTAGACCTGGTTTAGTTCTTGTTCAGTCCTTGTTCAGTCCTGAATCAGACCTGTTTTAGACCTGGATTAGTCCTGGTTCAGTCCTGGTTTAAACCTGGTTTTGTCCTGGATCGGTCCTGGTTTAGTCCTGGTTTAGACCTGGTTTAGTCCTGGTTTAGACCTGGTTTAGTCCTGGTTTAGAGCTAGTTTAGTCCTGATTTAGACCTGGTTTAGTCCTGGTTCAGTTCTGGTTCAGACCTGGTTTAGTCCTGGTTCAGTCCTGGTTTATTTCTTGTTCAGACCTGGTTTAGCCCTGGTTCAGACCTGGTTTAGTCCTGGTTCAGACCTGGTTTAGTCCTGGTTCAGACCTGGTTTAGCCCTGGTTCAGACCTGGTTTAGTCCTGGTTCAGACCTGGTTTAGCCCTGGTTCAGTCCTGGTTTAGTCCTGGTTCAGACCTGGTTTAGCCCTGGTTCAGACCTGGTTTAGTCCTGGTTCAGACCTGGTTTAGCCCTGGTTCAGACCTGGTTTAGGCATGGTTCAAGCAATGTTGTCACACTGATATAGGTTTTTGACTCGTAGGATGTCGTTGTGGCTCATGAATGGAGCGTTTCCAAACGAGGAGATGGAGGAGTTGAGAGGAGTGATGGTGGGGACGGAGTTCGCTGAGAAGGCCATTCTACAACAAATGATATTGCATTATTATGTTATAATACATTACATTCAAGGCTTCACTACTAGCCAACTAGCCTACTTTTTGCACTTTGTGCAGCTGTTTCAATTAAATGGATTTGTTTGGATTTGAATGAAATATGCAATGAATGTGTTGACAGAGCAGACTTTAAGCTATCTATCACTGTTTGTTTCATTCAAATAGGTCCAAACTCTCCAGGGTTATTCATTGGTAAATTTATAAAGCTATAATTACAATAGAATATAGTGCGACAGCATGGCTTCAGTGAGACATTTGCCGACCTGTGTGCGCCTAAAGCCGGCCTTGGTGCTGACATTAAGACGGCTGCTTCAGCGGGGCTTCAGTGAGGCTTAAACCTGGCTTGTTGAATGACTATAGACGGCCAGGATTATTGAGATAGGCTTATAGGCTTTTTATCGCCTAATAAATCTAACTGCCCAGTGTTGTAGCCAAGGGTGTAACATCAGCCAGTGCAGCCAGGGCAAATGCATGGGGCCCAAGGTAGTTAGGGGCCCATCAACAGTCAATAATCTAAATTCTCATTAGCTTGCCAATTTATCACAAAATTTGAAATCACGTTATACAGATGTTTCATTGTTAGGCCTACCTTAAAATAATTTAAAAGGGCCACTGATAAAAAGTGAAAATGTTATGTATAATGTTTATGTGATATATCAATGAATCTAATTATATTGTAGGCCTACATTGTACCCTACATTGTTTACCCTAAGCAGTTAAAATTCACCAGAATACAAGAAATTACATCAGGTCTATTAAAAATTTCCGGGAGGAGAAAGATAAAATATGTTGATATTTTATAGTCAAGCCAAATATACCCCTTCACTATAGCCTATCAAAGTCTACTCTCCCCCCATTTTTACATATTGTGCACCTTCCCCTAGTCTTCTAGTCTAGCCTGGTAGAGCAGCCCAGCCTACTTCTTTTCAAAAGTGGGGTCTGGTCTTTTGTTCATAGCAAATAATTTCTCTGCAATTTTGCGGATGGACCAACCATAAGCCATTTACGAGCCTCAGTAGAGTGTGTTTTGTTGGCTGTGTCATATACAAAAGTTCCATAGGTAAAATCCACCTTTGAAATTTAATCCATTCAATGAGAGACCAACATCTTTGTATAGAATAGGAAAAGATTTAATCACGGCTGGTCAGGCTAGGCCTAGTCCTGTTTAGACCTGGTTTAGACCTGTTTAGACCTGGTTTAATCCTGGTTTAATACTTACGGTCCATACTGAAGGACTGAGGTAAAGTCATAGTCCGTCTGAAGGTTATTGGATTGCACCACGACAAAGTTGAGTTCAGCTCCTGAAACAAACAGACCAAACACTACTATGGGACTGAGGCACGGTTAATCTCAGGCCTGACACTACTATAGACCTGAGCTGGGGTTAGTCTTAGGGTTGACACTACTATGGGCCTGAAGCAGGGTTAGTCTCAGGGTTGACAGTTCCTAAGGGCCTGAGGCAGTTTTAGTCTCAGGGCTGACACTACTATGGACCTGAGACGGGGTTAGTCTCAGGGTTGACAGTACTATGGGCCTGAAGCGGGGTTAGTCTCAGGGTTGACAGTACTAAGGGCCTGAGGCAGTTTTAGTCTCAGGGCTGACACTACTATGGGCCTGAGGCGGGGTTAGTCTCAGGGTTGACAGTACTAA
>JAVQKC010206017.1:0-16697 GCA_036025475.1 Philypnodon macrostomus | reverse complement strand
CCTGAACACATCTGACTAATATGAGGGCAGTTACCTCTATAGCGCCCCCTATAGACTGAAAGAAGAATGCAGCTTTAGGGAATTTTCTAAATTTGGCAAAAACATTCTTCACAAACATCCGGACAAATCAAAAAAGTAAATAGACCCTTCCCATGTTTTTAATGGTTTGGGGGGGGGCTCTTAATTAGAAATCACACGATGTCTGATTAAGGTGCTCATTGGGGCCATACATATGGGGCCATTTCGCCAATATACACCTTGCTGTCGGGGACGACAGCACAGGCCTAGTTGTTGTTATAACTCAGATATTCAGCATATTCTAGTGTGTGGCTTGGAGCAGAGTGACTTGACTTTGTTCTTTTGTATGATGGATGAGGAGGAGAGAGTGAGTGTAGGAAAAGTACTCTAGGTCCAAATAAATATGCTTTTAAAGTATGTTGAGTGAGACCAACGTCCCATCATGTCTCCGACTCTGTCCGGGTAACTCGGATGCATTTTTAGCTCAAACATGTGGTGTATGTCCTTGTATTGTGTTGGTGTGCAGTCAGCCACATTCACACCACAGACTCACCGCTCCAGAGTGTGAGAGAGTCTTGAAGTAGCCATTTAGTGCGCACCTGAGTGTGGCTGTTGTGTTCACACTGGCCCAAGCTCACTGTACTCAGATCAAAAGTCCGTTTGGGTAAGCAGAGCCAGTGTGAAAACACTCTTAGATAGTCTTGGTTTAGATCTGTGTAGTCCTGGTTTAGTCCTGCTGACTGGGAACTTTTTCCACATCTGTTTTTGTCTTTGATTGAGAAAACGTGAATCACAGTAGATGGATGTAAAGTTACAGACATGTGGGTTCAGAAACTGAGGTCCAAAGTCAAAATGTGACAAAATAAATTCAATGTAGTCTAGTCCTGGTATATATAGTTTTTGACCCAGTTTAGTCCTGGTTTTGAGCTAGACCTGAGTTAGACCTGGTTTATTCTAGATTTGACTTGGTTACGTCTGCCATAGAGATAATGTTTTCGGTAACATTTGTCCCTCTTTCTCTCTTTCCGTTAGAAACTTTACTCAAAAACTACTGAATGGATTTGGATGAAATTTTCAAGGATGGTCAGGAATGACGCAAGGAACTTTTGATTAGATTTAGATTTTAGATTTTAGATTTAGATTTAGATTTAGGTTTTAGATTTAGGTTTTAGATTTAGATTTTGGATTTTTTTTTAAAGAATGCCATCTCAGACATCTTACCCCACAGGCATACCAATACAACACAAAGCAGGCAAGAGTTCCCTTCTCCCATCCTTCACAGAAAGTGCTCTTATGTAAACATATAAAACATTTTTGAAACAATGTGCTGTTCCAGATTACATTGTTTTATTAGACTATTACTGTTGTTTTTGTGGTTGTGATAACCTCGCATTGTATTAATATGATATGAATGATGTTAAATTGTTGTCATTAATAGAAACAAAGAAACAGAAGTAATCGTTTTGAAAAAACAATTCTGGAGGGCTGTTTAGTCCCACAGAAGGTTCTATTTAGAAGTGAGTGTATATAGGTGAAATTAGCTGCCTTGGCAGAGGTCTGCCCTCTCCGAGTGCTTTCTAGTTTATTAGTCTAGTTTTTCAGTTTTTTTCCTAATTTAATCTTGGTCCAGTAGTAGTTCAAACCAGGTGTAGTAATGGTTTTGCTCTGCTGGATCAGTCCTGGTTTAGACACAATAGTAAACCTCCCTGATGTTTATTCTGTCAAATCCCTTCAGGTAGCCCAGGTGTGTCAGTTTTACAGTTGAACATTTATCGTGTCATCAAAGGCCACAGGTGTTTTTATTGTAGTTTACTGAGGCAGGTACAGAGGAAAGGTACAACAGTGTAATTACCCAGAGGGGCTTTGGGACGAGGCTAAAGATATAACACATCTACAGCTGCAATAGGATTTATTCATCTAATGGTTCATGAGGGAAATGCCACATAGATTGCATTTGTAACATATGTCGAATGATTGTACTTTATGTACGTTAATGCAATATAAAATGAATTATGAATTGAGTTTTTACTACACTTTCAAGGCATTCAAAACACTTTACAACCATCATTTTATTCACTTCACAATCAGACACTGGTGGTAGTATCAATGTTGCCACAGCTACCCTCGGGCAGACTGACAGAGACGTGGCAACCATACTACAAAAAACTGCCACGGCAACCATACTACACAAACTGCCACTGCAACCATTTTTCATTCAGACACTGGTGGTGGTAAACCATACTTGTTGCCACAGCTGCCATGGAACAGGCATACTGCTCAAACTGCCGCTGCAAATGTATACATTTTGACAAGGGGGTAAAATGTCTTGCTCAAGGACACAATGGAAGTATGAAATGTAGGGAGCAGGAATTGAATTGACAACCTTCAAATTAGTGGTAGGTATAGGCCTCTTGTATTACTGCAGCTAAGACTGTGCTTGGTGTGACTTTAAAAATCTAATTTTCCTCTCATCTTCTATTCATTCATTTAATTGTTATACCTATTCTCTTGATAAGGGACTGGCATTGTAGATTGTCCCCCAGCTACTTTGAATGGTTGCCCAAGATGAACACCACCTCACACCCAGTCTCTCACTATGGGACATCTACATTAATTAGTCTTTGGATGATGTGAGGAAGCTAATGAGGACCCACAGTAACACAACGAGGACATGCATACTACAGTGAACACACAAGTGCTCACCAGTCTGCCCATATTCACCCCATACGTCATGCATATTAGCAATACATTTTACCGCATAATAAAAACAAAAAAACTAATACAGTTGTCTTCTAGCTGGCTTTGTTCTTGAGCCAAAGCGGTGACGTAAGCAACACTAATCTTTGCGATTTCTCTTGCGTTACGAAAATTAAAAATCAATAGTAGAGTCTAGCAATTTTATTTTGTTAAAGCCAGCCCGGATTATGTCTTTGTTGGTCAAATCTCTCTCCCAGGACAAGAGCAAAATAACATATTCACTAAGTAACCACCAGCGGCCTGGCAGCGACTGAGGGCTGATTAAGACTTCAAGCAAAAACATGATGTAACTGACACTCACTGGCCACTTTATTAGGTAGACCCTGTACCTAATAAAGTGGCCCCAGTGTGGTCTGCTGCTGCTGTAGTCCACCTGCTTCATGTTTTGTCATCTTCAGAGATCTGCAGACCTCGAGTGGTTATCTGAGCCAATGTTGCCCTTTTATTATCTCAAACCAGTCTCTGGCCTCTGGCATCAACAAGGCATTTTTGCCCTCAGTACAGTCACTCGCTGGATATTGTACCCTTTTTTAAGAATTGTTCTTTGTATACCATTGACATGGTTGTATGTGAGATTCCAAGTAGATCATTTCAACAATTTCTTGATGCTTGACTTCAACAGGTATCTCGTGAACATACGGGCAAATCCATTGGCTTCATGCAAGGTTATAGACTGATTTTGAGCTCACAAGCTGGTAACTAGGTCTACCTAATAAAGTGGCCAGAGAGTGTGACATTTAACCTGTTAACCTTACTTACAAAAGAAAGTATATCTATTGTTTTAAATGATGAAACTACTCGGAAAGTTTACTCAAACGTATGTGAGTGGTATTCATTGAGTGTTAGCCCTGCGACTAACTCTCCATTCTTCAAGATGCACCTCACGTTAAGCTGTAGTCTGGTTGATTGTTGAAACGTTGAATAGTAGTCATGTTTTACATTCGTTCCACCTTGGTCTCTATAGCAACATAACTTTATAAAAAAAATGTGTATTTCTTTTTGACAGTTTATTTATATAGGCTCTAACAATTTAGAAAAAATATATTACTTGGAGGTTTGAGTTGAAGGCAATTCAATTTGTTTCACTTCAGTTAGTTTCCTACAGTAGTTAGTAGGATAGATGGATGTAAACATTCAAATTTGACAATGCAACTATTCTGATGAACCTTGTGTTTTGTCTTGTTTGTCTGTCTGTATAGGAGGAATACAGAGCAGAGGGCATCAGCTGGAGGAACATAGACTACATTGACAACACTGGCTGCATTAACCTGATCAGTAAGAAGCCTACAGCACTGTTCCACCTGCTGGACGAGGAGTGCAAGTGAGTGTTTGAGACTTGAATTACCTGTTCACTACACCACACATGTACACCATACAGATTATGTGTGAAGGGGGAAAGAGAAGAAGTTGAAACTCCGTGGTATCACATTTATGAGTTATGGTTACAAGTGCCGGAAATATGTTAGCATAATTAAATGTGCCAAAGAGAAGCTAGGTAGATACTTGCTGTGTAATGAATTTAACGTTTTTGTGTAAGTAGTAATAATTAGTCCACATTGACAAACAGAAGGAATTATTCTGAGCACAGATGCCTGCATTCATTGTTATAAAATCCCTACAGATGCAGCGATAAATCAGCTCAACATCGGTATTGGGCGATATTGAAAAGGTTGACTGATATCGGTATTGGCCCATATAAAGGGACCATGTTAAGCTGTTGTGCAAAAAGGACTTCACAAGCCACTTTGCTAATAGTTACTTGGTTTTTAACTATTAGCCACTTTGCTAATTGTACCCAACATAAAATATTATTTTGGCCCCACTCTACAACAAACAGGAAGTTGGCCATTTTTAATTGAAATTGGGAGGTCAGGTATATTTGACAGCCTCTAACTTGCACATACTTTGCCCGATTATGCTCAAACCTGAAATACCTAATGACCCCCCCGGCCCTGAACTCATCTGACTAATATGATGCCAGTTACCTCTATAGAACCCCCTATAGACAGAAAGAAGAATGTAGTTTTAGGGAAATTTTCTTAACAAACATCAATAAAGTAAAATATACCCTTCCTATGTTTGCCATGGTTTGGTTAATTGCTCATTAACAATATATAAAAACCCTTAGAAAGCACACAATGCCTGATTAAGGTTCCCGTTGGTGCCAGTTGTGGCAGACGTATGTGGGTGTTTTGCCGATATACACATTGCTGTCAGGGACTACAGCACAGGCCTAGTTTATTTTTTCAGAATGTTTTTCCATCATTTCCATAACAATGGCTGGGTTCCATCAGCATCTCCAGGGACAAAAAAAAAACAATAACATGTAACCCTGTACCATACCAAAATAGTTTTTAATTGTTAAAAACGTAGACATTTTGTGATAATGCAGATTGTAGCAGCCTGAACTTACCACATAACATTAAATTTCTTATTCCATATTACATTGACTTTTTCACTATTTTATTCCCTATATCCCCACTGTCCTGTTGTCTTTCCCCTTACGCACAGTTAGATTCCACCTCTCTTGAACTGCTGTGCCGAGGCGGCCTTCGACTGTTGTTTTTCTTATCTCAGGTTTCACTCCTTTCCCCCCCCAATCGCCTGGTGTCTCATTCTTACCCCGCTCTTCCTGTAAGCTGCTGATTTCTTGCACGATTCCTGGATCACCGTCGTATCCGAGGACACAAGACGGGGAGGGGTATAGTGGGAATTTGATCCGGGATTAGCTGACAATGATAGTGATCTATGTGTGGCGTCATGGGATGTAGAATCAGATCAGTGTAGTCAGTATGAACATAACTCAAGTAGATCCTTATTCAACACATGGGACTAAAGTTGTATAATATTTTGAATAACAGTCATGCATTAATCTGTTGTAACGTTGCTAATGCTAACTAAAATGTTGATGAAATGGCTAGTATAACCAATAGAAGAATGGAATATTCTCACATATAAATCCATTTTTCACTAAATCCACAATTACACCCTGGTGGTGGTAAGGTACTTCTGTAACCACAGCTGCTTTGGGGCAGACTAACAGAGATGTGGCAACCATACCACAATTGACCTATAGCCTCGCTGACCGGCACCAATTTCCAGCAACACATAATCACATTCATACATAAGCAATGTGGGTTAAGTGTCTTGCCCAAGGACACAGCAACAATATGCATAGATTCAAGCGCGATATAAATAACATACATACAGGCTTGGTGAAGACAAAGCATTTAGCCTTGTAATACTCGTTGGTCCAGAACGTTTAGAGACTGATTAAATGCTTACATGGTCAATACCTTGCCTTCTATTTTTAAAAGAAGCTAGCTAGCTGGCCTTAGTAGTCAAGTTGATGAGTCCGTACACACATATTGAGCTCTCTCAGCACAAGGACCTCATCCATCAGTCCTGGACACATCTAAAGCCTGTAAAGTTTGTGTGTTTATTGATTGTCTATTAACTTTTTTATTGTTTGCAATGACCTTGTTTATTGTTTACATACATCTCTTTCTGTAAAGCCCTCAGGCAAATTTTATGTGATATAGGGCTATACAAATAAAATTGAATTGAATTAATGAAATACTGTATATCCCAAGTGCTAATTAGCTGTTAATTTACTGCAAAAAATAGCTGCCTTAATGCTAGCTTTTACTGAAAATGCGCCCTAACTTTTCAGAAATAAATGTGAACTAAACAATACTGTCTTGATCTTGAATTAATTACTATCTTCTTTTTCTCTAGTTTCCCTCAAGCCACCAACCAGACCCTGTTGGATAAGTTCAAGCGTCAGCACGAAGGGAACAGCTACATCGAGTTCCCCGCCGTGATGGAGCCAGCCTTCATCATCAGACACTACGCCGGGAAGGTCAAGTACGGGGTCAAGGTGAGAGCTACTTTCTGTTCAGTGACCAATCAGGCACCAGAGAGAGGGGAGGGGGGAGAATGGATGGCTGATGACTCAAACAATGTTGTATGTTTGTATTTTGTTTGTTGCTGGTTCAATTTCTGGGCTCAGCAGGTGGTCTTCATATGCTCAGGTCTACACTATCAGCCCTAAAACACGTCCTATTGTCCTATTGTCCTGCCCAGTCCCTGGTCGCTACACACCAATCGAGTAACTCTTTTCCTATTCTATACAAAGATGTTAGTCTGGTCTCTCATTGATTGCATTTAATTTGAAGGTTGGAGCTTACCGATGTATAGTAAAACCGATCAGAAACACCAGACATGATGCTAAAAAGCCACACATACAGCACACAGCTTGTTGTTAACAAAGAAGTCACGTTAGCAAAGTTTGTATATGACACGGACAGCAAAACGCGCTCCGTTGTGGCTCGTGAAGCGCTCGTGATTGGTCCGTTCACAAAATTGCAGAGAAATGATTCGTTATGAGCAAGGGTCCAGACCCCACTTTTGAAAAAAGTGGGATGGGCTGGTTGACCAGGCTAGCATTGAAGTAAAACAAAGTCTTCCTAAAATATAAATCTAAAATAAAACTGTTAAGTTTCTTGGCATTGAAAATGATTTGCTACTATGAACTTTTGGCCCTTATTAAATATTTGAGCCCACCTGATCTCATCTCCAGGTGCAGCTGACACATGCTGCAGCACTTTATTTAATATAAAACACAATGTACTTGAATATGCTACAGAATTGCTTCACCAGATCAAGCAAGTGGGAGGTTTTGAATGACTGAGAATAGTGTGGGAGACAGTGAGATTGATATAGTTTAGTCAGGGGTCTGCCACAATCATAAAATACTAGCTTTTTAAATAGAAAAGTGATGAGAAGAACATATCCTATATTTTCGGTTTCCTCTAGTTAGTAATTCTCTTTCCTGGGTTAGCGCCACAAACTTGATCTCAATATCACTGAAGGCGCATTCGCACCTGCACTGGTCTTTGGTCCGGCAGAAAGTGGCATTTACAGACGCAAAGAAGACGTAAGAGAGAAAAAGAGTGAAACAGATCCCAGAGGGTTAAAATTTGTGATGCACAGATATAGCAGCGCAACATGGGTATCGGACGATATTTACAATTTTGACTGATATTAGTATTGGTCTGTACAGATGGATGATGTTAGTCTGTTGTTCTCAAAGGATCATTTCTAACATTTAGGTTTAGAAAGAGTCAGAGTAAGAAAAGACCATTGGAAAAATGTAAATTCAGGGTGACAAAATGTATTGTTTAATAAATACAATTAAGGTGTAGATTTCTTAGTTTAAAAAAACACAGACTACTAAAACATGTTTACAAAATATCGGTATGGGCCAAATTGGTAATTGAAATATCGGAATCGGAATCAGCAGAGAAATTTCATATAAAGTTAAAATACAACAGGGTTTATGAGCAGCAGGCTCCTATGCCGATGACTGTTTTCCAATACGTGATAATATAGTGAAATAAACGGCTCTTAAACAATACATTAGGATGCAGATTTTAAAATGGTAGTGCGAAAGCCAAAGCTTGTGAACCAAATAAAGAGATCTGCATAATCTAGAAGTTCTAAGTGCGGACCTTGGTGCAGACTTTCAGGTGTGAAAACGGCCTTAGTCGGCCTGAGATCAGCGTGAAGAGACAGAAAGATGTGAGCAGTCTACAAGCACTGATGAAAAGATGGGATGACCCTACCTGTCCGTCACAAATGTCACACACACACAAGTGGACTTTTGAAGTCACATGACTAAATTTAGATGTTTCTTCTGGCAAAATGATTGGTATTGCAATATCCACAAAAATAAATATATCACTAAATATATAACGCAGTGGGCTTTAAACTGACATAGATTCACACATTTTTCTTATTATAGCCTTGAATGAAAATGTGTGACCAAATAAATATATGTATATGTATAGTCTGTTTTAGTCCTTATTTAATGTTATAACTTGTAAATAAAGGAAATATCTATGCTAAAATATGTACTCTGTAAGTTTCCTACAATAAGACAAAGTTGAAAATAAAAAAATAAATAAATAGGACTTAACATGCTTAACATGATCTGACACTGTTCTATGATGTAAAGTAGGTTGTCTGTAGTCTGTAAGGGCCAGGGGACAGACTAAAGTAAATTAATTATCACAGATTACCTACTTCACATCATAGTACAGGGTCAGATAAAGCTTATTTTTATATGAGGAAATATCTGAGGACTAATTGAAATTCCATCAAAATATAAAAAATATTGAAAAATATTGTATATCGTATTGTATATTTGAATTGCTCACTAATCATACTCATTTCAAATTTACAGGATTTTCGAGAGAAGAATACTGACCACATGCGTCCTGATATCGTAGCGCTGTTGAAAAGCAGTAAGAATGCCTTCATCTGCGGACTAATCGGAATAGACCCCCCAGCCACCTTCCGCTGGGCCGTGCTCCGGGCTTACTTCAGGGCATTGGTGGCTTTTAGAGAGGCCGGCAAGAGGCACACGCACAAGAAACCAGGTAAGAGGAAGGAAATTGTATCCAGGGAAATAATTACACTGCTTGTTTATGAGTGGTTAGGTTTCATGGTTTGCTCATAGAAGAAATACATTGTTTATTGTCTGCTCAGATTTAGAAGTTTTTTTTCTCCGTTTTGTGTAGTTAGTTATTGACAGTAAGATGCAGAGGATGTTTGTTAATGATGAGATAATAACAAAATAATATATGTCTGACCCTGTTCTATGATGTAAAGTAGATAATCTGTCATATGTATTATTTTTTTTATAGTTAGACCCTCCCCTGGCCTCTACAGCAACATCAAATCAGACTTTGTGGGTTACCGTTTTGACCAATAGTAGTAGTTTTTACTTTAGACCCTCCCCTTTACATCATAGAATAGATAGTAATGTATTTTCATTTTTGACATACATTTTGCGACTACACCTTCTATGGAGATTATGCCTGTTTCATTAAAGGCATATTGTGTGGGATATCTAGGTGTAAACAATTATGATTGAAGCTAATACATCCAACTTAATATTTTATTTCTACACCGTGCATATTATATCTTTGACTAAAATGCTTCTATGTTTGTAGTTTTGATAGTATAGTCTGTGTGCATAGTATTGTCATCAACTTTTACAAAAGCCGCCCTCTCTTTCTCTTCTTCATAGACCTACAATGTACTCTCTGAATGCCCACTTTCCTCCTTGTTGTAGTATCTGCCATCAACAGTTCTCTTGTTTGAGGCACTCCCTCTTTCCTGATCTTCCAACACTGACATTATTGCATATAGTTCTCTCTTGCACTTATGTGATAGACAACGTATTACAACTGAATTGGCCGAGCACCCAATGAGCCTTTTACCTTTCCTACAGGGTTCTGATTACAATTATTCATTGAAGATAACTATTATGTTTATTTTTATTTTACTCCTACAATTTTAACTGAAGAATATATTTAACATTAGCTCAATCCATTAGCTTTAACATAACATATTTCTTGATGATTTAGTTTTTGTGATTGTGAAGAGCCATAATTGGAATTGAAATTAATTAAATTGGACACTGGACAGCTCTACTCTGTAGCCAAAGCTGTCCTATAGGGACCTATAAGTCCTGATCGAATGTTTGACCCACTGCCCCTTTATGAAACTGGACATATCCAGGGCTTGACACCTGAAAAATTTCACAACATACAAAGAGTAGCTTTTATAGTGCCATATTTTTGCTTGTCAGTTTGTTATGTTTTAATTGAGACTGTTAATGGCTAATCATGCTCTTGTTAAAATGTCCAGTGTGCAGTATATAATGAACTGGACAAAGTGGATAATGGTAGCCACAGTTAAAATCTACCTGCATTTGGCTAGTTGACTAGTGCTAATGTCAAGTCCTGAACACATCCATGGGGACGTATCTTGAGATGGTTGTCCAAGCATAGTAACTAAATTCTCTTCTAAAAGTCAGAACCCTTTTGAAGACAGTGTTTAAGGACTTTGGGTGTGATTGCCTTGTACATAAACCTGTTTAGCCCTGACTGCTCTCAGCTCTGATACATTAGTTTAACTGTAGACCCTCTTCATCTTCACTGTCTAATCTGTCACTGTTCTCTCTCTCCTCCCTTCCTTCTCTTTTGTGTTTGTTTTTTTCTCTACTCTTTTTGTTTTGCTTTTCCGAAGGGCATGATGACGCTGCTCCCTGTGCAGTTTTGAAAAGTGTGGATAGTTTTAGTTTTCTGCAGCACCCTGTGCATCAGAGAAGCTTAGAGATCCTGCAGAGATGCAAGGAGGAGAAGTACAGTAAGGCTGGAATAATACAACTCCTCCCTCTGTGTGTCTGACTGAGGCATGGAGCTTAAGGGCAACCAACAAGCAACTCAGAATGATTCTTTTTAGAACCAATAGTGACTGTTTTTTTCTTTTTATATAGACATCATATACATATATTCCCAAAGTCAAAAGTGCCACATCCCCCTAAAAATGTGTAAATCTTTCTCTGCCCGTTATCCGAAAACTTCTATCAAAATACAAAACTTAGTCTTCTGACATTTCTATTGAAAACAATACTGTGTATGTTAAAAACAATGATTTCTGAAAAAATGTAATAGTTTTCTACACAAAGCTACATTGTCCAAAGACTTAATGTTGACACGCTGGGCCCCCCCTGCAGTACCTTCACAGACCCCTAGTGGTCCCCGGATGGTTGGTAGTGCATAAATAATATGGCTGTGCAAATTATATGCAGACCGAAACACATTTTCATTAGCATTTAAATTAGAATTGTGTTAGCAACTGGCAACAAATGTATTGCTTGTGTGTGGTGTCAGAACACATTAGCACGTCAATATTTAGCCGTGGGTCAATCATTAGACAATTACATTTTATATTATGCATTCTTCTTTATGATTCAATTTAGATGTTTTTTTTTGTTTGTTTGTTTTTTTAAACTACATAAAATCACATTAGATGCTTGTTGGTTGGCCCTCTTTCTGTCTGCTAACTCTTCTTGCATGCATTTGACCCGGTCTTATATGTTTCAATCACAGGCTCCATTCAACGCTATCTATTGTTTTAAGCTCGTAATGTGTTGTTTGTATTGTGTTTTTTTTTGCATGAACATTATCTCCTACGACTTCCATATTTGCTTCTTTGTGTTGTCTTTTTGGTAGTTTTTTGTAAGTTACTTCCCAAAGTTTCCCTTGTCACTAATATCACATTTGTTGGTGATGGATGTAAAAAAAATATGGGTACAATGACCTAAACGGGGCACTTATATTGTAACTAACTGGCTCACTTTATATATCCCAGCTATTTCCTACTTTACGGTGAAGGCTAGTATAAGGCTTTGGGAATCCTTTATTTTAAACCTTTGTGTTTTTTGTGTTTGTTTTTGTTTTGTGCCAATCCGCAGCTCCAGATGAGAGTGAGAATGTTGTTCAAAGTGATGAAACGGAAAACGGTATACTGCTAAAAGTCTCCTGATAAAACGCTGAGAATTGACCTTGTAAAGTAGGCTAACCCACTTTAGAAGTTCCTATAGTTGCTTGACAGAGATGCACCCAAATGCAATGAAATAAAGTGGATAAAGTGGAATATTTAAAGGTACTGGTGCCATACGGTCTTCCTTCAGCGTCCGGAACAAATAGACTCCTATTTCAACCGGAGAACCTTCTTCCTAAACCACAGCCTGAGAAGATTCCTTGTTTTTATTGTCCAAAAAAATCTAACATACCAAAATTGCATACAGTATTTCTTAAGATTCTTTCAAATATGGCTTCTACAACAGAAAGAGAAAACACACAAAGACCGGGCAAAGAAAACACATGCACTCACACGTTCACACAGACACTTTTGTGCCCACAGCTTCTAGTTAGTGTTAAATTTAACTTGTGAATTTTAGCTGGTAAGGCATCAAAGATTGGCCTCTATACAGCGTTGAACTGTTTTTCTTTGTTACGGGGGAGACCCTGTGGCGCCCGATCTGTATCCCTACCACAGTCAGTGTGAATCAGCTGTTTGTATACTCAATTGGGCAGGTGAAGGTGGCAAATCTATTCAACCAACTCAACCAGCTTTAAATATTGCTGCGGCACATAGTGTGGGACATAGTGTAGAGCAGTTGTTTTCGAAATGGTGACTCTGGACCCATATGGGCACTTTTTGGAGGTCGAAAATAGTTAACTCTTATGTAAAATACAATGCAATGGAAGTCATGTTAATAATATATAAATATCACAGCTGTCCACATGTTTTCCTCTCATTGTGCCGACCCTATTGATCGAAACATAATTTGCTAGCTTAACTTAATGTACTTTTTATTTGAAAAAGCAATTAGTTAAAGTCTATTAATGTCCAAAGATGATCTCCCAAATGAAACAATATAAAAGTCAAGATTCTGGCTGTATTAAACGGTGCATCTCTGATCCATATCACTGATTTTTAGTTTTTTTTTTGCTTAAAGCACAGAATAATAATGATGCCACTTTCTTTAGCTTTAGTAGTCTTTTCACTTAGATTAACCACTTGCATGATAGCACAGTCAAATACAATTGTGGCTAAATCAATTCACTTTTCTTTTGCAAATATTTCCAGAATAATCCATCATTTTAGGCCATCTATGCAGACTAAAATTGTGTCGAACTAACAAGAGACTATTAACCTCACGGATCCTACGATATCTGCAGCTGAATTTAACAATGAAGGCACATAACAATCCTTAATGCAATAATAACATGGTGTGGTACTTGGTGTTGGGTTTGTGGTGGAAATGGTTGTTTTTTGTGTGAGCTAGTGGGTGATTTAAAAAAAAAAAATTGTGATAATTTGAAATGTGATGTTTGCTGTAGGTGTAGCCAGGAAGAGCCCACGGACACCTCTGTCAGATCTACAAGGAAGCAACACCATCAATGAGAAGTCTCCACGGTAAGAAGCAGTTATAATAATGGCCTATGTATGTTCAAGTTAGTCTGGTATACCAGCTCCGCCTGGCCCCTTGCTCATAGCAAATCATTTCTCTGCGACGGATCAATCACGAGCCGTTTATGAGCAGCAGCGGCCTGCGTTTTGTTGGATGTTCATCCATCCAGCCGTCCGTCTTCTTCCACTTATCTGGGGGCGGGTTGCGGAGGCAGCAGTCTAGGCAGAAATGCCCAAACATCGCTATCCCCAGACACTTCCTACAGCTCTTCCAGGAGGAATCCAAGGCGTTCCCAGGCCAAGTGAGGCGTCCAGGAGACTTTAAAAAAGATGCTTTAGCCACCTCAGCTGGTGGTTTGGAGAGGAACTAGTTGAGGTTTTGACATGACATATACAAACTTTGCTAACATGACTTCTTTGTTAACAAGTTGGCCGTGTGTGGCTTTTTAGCATTTTGTCTGGTGTTTCTGATCGTCTGAAGGTCTGCTAATATGAGAAGATTGTTGAATCGTGCTACAGTGCATTCAGTCATTTTTACCATAACAATGCCAGTGTTCATAAATGAATAATAAAACGTATCATGATAAACATTGGATTAGATGTACATAGATATACATTGAATTTGTAATTAAAAAGTCACTGATAGCAATAGTGAAAATTAAAAAAAAAAATTGATAAAATTAATAAAATGGTGGTATTGTATTTTAACCATATCATCCACCCCCTACTGGCAGACCAGTACCCAGCCAAATGCAAACCGCTTCGACCCATACATGACAAATTAAAATGTGTATGATATGGGCCAACCACTGCATCCTAAGTCCTTTGTATGGAGTCTATATCCCTTCTACACCCTGCAGTGATTGTAGCATACTATTAAACAGACAGAAGATATGTCTGTTGGCGCTTTTCCACTAGCGCTACTTGACTCAACACTACCCGCCTTTTGAACAACTTTTTGTGCAACCATTACCAGGACCAGGTACTTTTTAGTATCTTCTCGGTCCTGGTTCCATGCGAGCCGAGCCGAGCCGATACTAAAATGTAACGTCAGCAGGCAGTCTGGTCAGCAGTATTTGGCCTCTCTCTCTGCAGCATTTTCTGTGTCTACTTTCAAAAAAGCCACAAAGCCAGAATAAAGATCACCATTGCCTCCCGGTCCTCCATTGTCAGGATGTCGCAGCAAAGTCGTGTGGATATCCCTGGCAAAAATAAATTGTTACTAAAAAGTCATAAATAACAAACCAACCTGAGTAAAACCGAGTTCAGGTGAGTCGAGCTGAGCTGAGCTGAGCCGAGCTAGTGAAAAAGGGCCATATTTGACCCTTTCACACCGCCCCAATATCCTGCACCAGTGAGACCGCTATAATTCCTCAGATAATTAGCCGTTGAGCGTGAGATTAACAGCTACAAACTGCTAGCACCGACATACAAAAGGGCTTTGGTTACAAAGCAGCTCAGTCTAGGTTAGTTAACCCCCCCTTACTGTGATTGGCCCCATGGACTAATCTCTCCAAACACAAAATGAGCACTACTTTCCATTGTTTGCACCTTCTATATAATAATATTTCCAATTTAATCTATTATATCACAGCTGTACAGGTTTTTAGTCCTAGTTTTTCCCTGGTTTAGCCCTAGTCTAGAACGGGTTTAGCCCTAGTTAAACCCTTATTTAGTCCTGGTTTAGCCTTGGTTTAGTCCATGTTTCCGTCCTGGTTTAGCCCCTGTTTCAAACCTGGTTCAACACTTGTTTAGTCCTGGTTTAATCCTTGTTTAATCCTGGTTTAGCCCTGGTCTAGTCCTTGTTTAGACATTGTTTAGCCCTAGTTTAGTCCTAGTTTACCCTATTTTAGCCCTGGTTTGTACTGGTTTAGCCCTAGTTAAACCCTAATTTAGTCCATGTTCAGTCCTGGTTTAGCTCTGGTTTAGCCCTGATTCAATCCTAGTTCAACCCTTGTTTAGTCTTGGTTTAGCCCTGATTCAATCCTAGTTCAGTCCTAGTTTAGTCCTGTTTTAATTTTGGTTTAGTCTTGGTTTAGTACACTCACACAATCATATCCCTACACACCAGGAGGGAAGCACTAAAGCGCATCTGTTTCCTCCGTGATGTAGGCTCAGAGTTATGCATTGGGTTGGAGGGGGCTGGAGAAGGAGCCAGGGGAGTCGTAAATATCGGGTCCCAGCAGGGTGCTCTCTGGTCGAATACACGAGCAGACAGTGCACGGCTTTATGCTACAGACCCGGAGCCTATAGACATAAACATTCTCTTCACAAAAGACATATTGTACTATCAGGAAGATGAGCTACTGGGGACAAAAAGTTCACATATGATGTATATGCAGGAACAGATCATAACAATGTGTGCAATTTCAAACCAAGACTACACAATAAAGGACATTTGCATGTAGTCAGTAAGTTTCCAAAATAAAAATGTATATATATTTTAAATAATGTATATATATATGTGTGTGTGTATATATATAAATTAATGCTACATCGTAGAACAGGGTCGGATAGTAAATTTTATATATTTTTATTTTATTTTAGAAAACTTACAGACTACAAACAAGCAGTGTAAACTAACTAGCAAAATGTATACAAGCATACATGAATGGCCAAAGCATTAGATGACTTCTTAGATGACATTTTTGCTGATATGATTGTTAGAGGTTAATGCTCTCACTTCCCAGCAAGGAGATCGTGGGTTAGATCCTCGGGCCACCTACGAGGAGTCTGTATGTTTTCTTCTGGGTATAAGTACATCCTTACCCCTGCTCAGGACCTGGAGTGCTGCTCTGCTGCCCACTGCTCTTGACAGCACTCGCCTGTGGCAGTGAGGGATGGGTCAAATGCAGAAGACAAATTTCCCTACAGGGACAATAAAGTGTAACCTAACCTTCCTCCCACCACCCAAAGACATGCATGTGTTGGAGTAATTAGTCATCTAAATGGTCCCTAGTAAGGAAATAGTGTGAATGGTTGTCTGTCTGTGTATGTCTCAGTGTAAGCCCATTGTCCAGGGTGTACCTTCCCTAAGGCCCATAGTTGCTGGGAGAGGCTCCAGTCACCTGCAACTTATCCTGGCC
>JAVQKC010206016.1:0-18139 GCA_036025475.1 Philypnodon macrostomus | reverse complement strand
TAAACTAGACTTGCCTGCTGCATTTATTAATTGTATAGTGAACTCTAACATCATTTGTGTAGTAGTTTGGTAGCTCATCTTGATCTCATCTCTCGGTTATTGGCCCTCCACAACAGTCCTTGGTCCCAATGTGACTCTCGGGAAAAAATAATTGCCCACCCCTGCCATAGACCATTTAAAAAGATTAAAAGTTTGTCATATGGAAAGTTCAAAGTTCAGGAATGGAGGCGACTGGAGAAAAATGAGTTAACGTTATAAAAAAGTGGTATTTCTGGTGAGGGATAGAATAATTCTGAGCATACAATGAAAAAACTGTTGTGATTTATATAAGGACTTGTCCAGTAAAACCTAAAAATCAGGAATTTTGCCACCAGCCAAATGCTAATTGTTACTAATGTGTAGATTAAATGAACATACAATGTGAGGTACAGTCACTAATGTTCCCTAACCAGGCTCTGACATCACCTACATGTAGAGTGGTTGGCATTTGTCAAAAACAACCTAATTTTCAATATTTTGAGGCTAATTCTAATTTCTCCATTGAAAATGTATTACAGTTGTGCCTCCAGTTGCTTCCATTCCAGAATATAGAGCTTTCTGTTTACAAACATTTGAAAGGGTCTATAGTTGCTGGGATACACTCCAGTCACCCATTTTTTCATGTTTTAATATTTTTTACATTTATTGTCCTTTTTTTTAGAACGCTTACGAACGTACCAACAGCATTTTCTTATGTACTTAAACATTTTGGTGACCCAACTTAAAGCTCTGGCAACCCACTTTTGGGTCCTGGCACAGTGTTTGAGAACCACTGCTTTATAGCATCAGGCAGGAGATGAATGAATGACAACACTAGAACTAATGTGACCACTAATCATTAATTTCCAATGGAAGGTCTAAACCAGCTTTAAACCTTGAACATCACAGAAGACTGACAGAGGTGGATTTGGCTCATGGCTGCAGCACTTAGTCTTGTCCATCAAACAGGGCTAATTATCATCCAGGGAAAAGTGTGTCCTCAAAAACCAGGCTTTTCAAGGCTCAGATCAAAAATGTACTGCTGCTGGACACTGTTAACCCTCCAAAAGCTTCAATCGAATCAAATATGTCAGCATTATAGGGGTAACAAAAAATAATTGAGCAAATAAAATGCAAATAAATGAATGAAATGACAGAGAGCAGAGAAAAAACACTCAGAGCAATGCCTCGGACAGTCACGACAAGATCAAAATAATGTATCATTTAACAAAAGGTTTGACATTTTTGTAAAAATGTGTGTGTTTTTGATGCTTCAAGACTTCTCCATATACGCAACACACCTCAATGTCTAATGCTGAATCAATTACAGATCATTCTTGTGATAAAACATTACTGATAAATGTATGACCTGTCACGATAATTACAAAAAACGAACTTAAAATCAATCAAATCAATGACTTCATAAGTTTTGATTGTGTCTATTGTTATGTATTGTCCCTATCTGTTTTATTTGAGATAAATTAGATAATTAAATATAACTAGAAGTTCACTAATTATGAAAAAAGGTATAAACTGGGATTATCATGCTCCAGGATCAATGTATGAGTGTATAAAATGGTCTACTTAATATATCAGGCAATATATCATCCTTCCAAATGTGTAATATGACAGGCCTATATGTAAGTATATCCTGGTTTAGACTCAGAATCTCAGAAGTTTAGATCTGATTTGATATGGTTTTAGTCTTGATGTTTATGTACTAGGAAAGACAAAAGAAATCTAAAATGATAGGCTTCGAGAAACTCTATAATGCAAGGTGCAAATTAGTGTTGTTAATGGTTTTAAATAACATTATTATGATAAAAGATGGCTCCTTTCTTTGTGTGTGAATCCTGTGTTGAGTGGTTCCCACCGACAGCGGCAGGTGACGGGGGCGGAGCCAGTGTCAACACCTGAGAGCTCACCTGTCTGAACTAACACCACACACCTGTTCTGTTTGAGAGAAGACAATAAACAACAATTATAGCCTATAATTTATTACTGAACCATCTGTTGTGGAAAATAGTCTGTCTCTCTTTTTGTAGCTCAATATACTTCCTGTTTGTGCTGTTCAATTCATTGTTTATTTGTCCACTATATTTAGTTTTCTTTTATGATGTCTTTAAAGGGAAACTATGCAACTTCTCACTGGTTTGGTCACATTTCTCCTTCACAGAGCTCCGCCTACAGTCCCACACAGACAAAACACAAAGAATATAGACTTCATATGTAGACTCTAGACGATCATAAAGCTACTGTTCAACACAAAAACACCAGGTGTGCTCAGTTTTTATTTCTTTCTCTGTAAAAGTCTGTTTAAAAGCAATTTGGGTTTTTGGCAAGACCTGTGACTTGACCCGAGCCTTCCATGGACATTCATCCTACCAAGGAAGCTTCATTCACCCCACAACAATCATTTAGGATCACATTTACTCTGAAGTGTTGTTAAAGTAAAAAGTTGCATAGTCTCCCCTTAAGTATTTCATCACTGCCCTATTTTGTTTAACTGTTTACATTTTTAACCAGGGGTGCACAACGGCACAGTGCTTCTGCCTCTAAGCAAGGAGGTTGTGGGTTAGATTCTCATGTAGACACAAGTCTGCATGTCCTCCCTGTGTTTCTGTGTATTTTCTCTTAATACTCCCACTTGCATTTGCAACTAACTGACTATTCTCCAGGGCAATAGTTGTCTGAACCAGGTCTAAACAAAAACTTACCTGGACTCAATAAGGGCCACGTCAATATTAAGCCTGCCGCCAGAGACTTGACCTTGTATTGGCCTTGATTGAGACTAAAGCAAGAATAAACCAGGTCTAAACCAGATCTGAACCAGGTCTAAACAAACATTTTCCAGGATTGAATAAGGGCCACGTCAAAAGTAAGCCTTCTGCCAGAGACTTTTACTTTTATCGGCCTTCATTGAGACAAAACCAAGAATAAACCAGGTCTAAACCAGAACTGAACCAAAATTTACCAGGACTCAATAAGGGCCACATCAAATTTAAGCCTGCTGCCAGAGACTTGAACTTTAATTGGCCTTCATTAGGACTAAACCAAGAATAAACCAGGTCTAATCCAGAAACGTAATTGTGATGTAACCAGGTCTAAACCAGATCTGAACCAAAATTGACCATTACTGAATAAGGGCCACATCAAAAGTAAACCTGCTGCCAGAGAGTACTACTACTTTATTTATTTATTTCAGATTTTGACTGCTACAGCAAAACCATTCTGACTGTTTCTCATGTAGAGTCTGACATTGTCTTGTATTCTCTCACAAATCGATCGGTAACTCCCCACAGACAGAGTTTTTCGGGGCCAACCTTGACTCCATTCTTCATTTATTCATCACTTCCTCCTCCTCTCCTTCTTCTACCGTTTTTTTCTCCTCCCGCTCTTTTTTTCAGGTCTCAAAGGAACAATGAGGTGTGGATGGATTACTGACACTGCTCTGAACTGCGCCTCTCTAGTATTTAGTACTAGTCTTCTGTATGACGAGAATTTGTGTCCATATGTTATTATTGAAATCATCTTTACAACCGTGTACCCACCAGCTATACTGACTTAACTGTCTATTGATTTATGTAGATGTGTAAAGTGAGACAGTCTCAATTAAATAAGATTATAGTCACACTTTAAAATCTAAAATATAATGTATAATCACAAAACACTGGAAACAACAGTCTATTAACAGTCTTTATATTTTAATAGTCTATCTCACAATGGTGGTATCCTTCTCAAAATGTGTTGATTGACTTGAGAACAAAGTTTAGCATTCTATAGTTAATAAACCTATAGGACAAATACATAAAACATGGTGTGTGTGTGTGTGTGGGCGTGTGTGCGTGTGCGTGCGTGTGTGAATGTGCGTGTGTGGGAGCGTGCGTGTGTGGGAGCATGCGTGTGTTGGTGTGTGTGTGTGTGTGTGTGAATATATACTGTAACTGAGCTGAGTAAAGGGATTATGTTACCAACTCATTTTGGGGAGAGCCAGTGCCCACAAATGGAGATAACATAAAAACAGTGGTGGTCATTATTTGTTGCCATTAAATGAATTAAATCAAGCCTTGGGTCCAAACCATTTCTTGAGCTTGAGAGTATTTCAATCACACTTCAGTTGTTTTCAGGTAGACTATAATTCCTCCTGTAGTGTATCATTGTATTGTATTGTTGCAGAGTCTCATCGATCGTCTGTGGCTCTGAGCTCGGGGCCGGTGGTCAAACTGAGCGTGTGCATAAAACATGAGAGCAGTGCATGATGGGAATTGGAGTCCTGTTTACAGCTCTTCATGACTGAATTCATGAGTTTAGAAGAGTTCACAGTTCAACAGCAGCTTCCACCAGAGCTGACCCTTGAGTAAGAGGGTCGATAGAATCAGAATGGACAATGGCATTCCTGCGGTGCTGGTTACGTTTTTTGGGGTAAAAACAGTATGAATTATTTCGAGAAGGTGAATACTTTTTTCGATTAATTAAGTTAAAGTTCGTTATCAGATCCAATCTCCACGGAGTCTTGTAGAGCAGTGTTTCCCAACCAGGGGGTATGGGGACCCCTAGGGGTACACCAGTACATTGAAGAGGGTATGTGAAATAATTAGACTAATAAGCCATAAGGATGGTGTGTGCTGACGTGAGATATGAGTTCATTTGTCTTGTTTAATATGACACCACTTTTCCCAGGTGCTTCACTGAGGTCGCCCACTGCAGGTTTCCCCAGCGGCATTGAAGGGTAAAATGAGGACTAAAATAGGCCTATGGCTTAATCTAACAGAATGTTTTGATCAGTTTATTTGCCTGGTCCACTCACTTTTACAGTATTTATGATCTTATGCCTTCACCTCTCCACAGACCTTTTTACACTAAGGTACAATCTCCAAGCATTATGTTATCCAAACAATAAAGAACAATGAATTCCTATCCAATATTTATGCGTCCACTGACACATAGGTCCTAGTAAAGAGTAACCTTCGAGCGTTTATTTACTTTTCTGACTTACACTGAACTTCACTGACATTTAGAATCACAAATTGTGCCTTAAAACAGTGTTAGAAGCCAAACTTTCTCAAATCAGTCGAGTTTTTGCTTTTGTTTTATGCCACAATGGATTTATTTGCAATATTTATTAAGCTACATTTATTCAGCTCCCCATAGAATAAATAAATTACAACAAGCCAAACTTCACCAAGTACCCCCTCTCAAAATATTTGGCTTTACAAGAACGTCAAGCCAATGAGAGAAAAAGCACCCTTAAATAAGATTCAGTACAGAATGAGAGTTCAAGAAATTAGTCATTTTTAATTGATTATGATTTACTGTTAATGAAGAAGGGGGCTGGGGACTCCATTGCATTAGAGTCAATTTTTACTATACCTGATTAAAACTATATTACTACAGGTGGCACTGATTTCTGCTTAGGGCCCACTTGAACCGAGTATTTAGTATTTGGGTAATGTTTTTGCATTATTTCTAGGTTTAGTTCAGGGATTGTCCAGTGTGAAAACCCAAAACTCTGCAGAACTGTGTAGATTTTCAAATGATGTATTGTCAACACCAGCATTAATGTATTCAATCAACGTTAACGAATAAATGCTAGTACATATTCTGCTCTTCCTATTGGTTTAGCTATATTTATATATTTACAAATCCATGGACATTTTCGCAAAACACATTACCTTCCAGCGGTCATTTCTCATTCTGACTTTACTCTACCTGCCTGTTTGTTGCTGTAGGTGACACTAGAGACTCTATCGAAAAACTCTTACCTTCAGGCTGTGGTTAAATATTCCACCGTTAGCGTCTGTTAGCTTGTGATGCTAAGTTTTCCCCTTTACGAGGTTTGTTTACATAATTTATGGAGTGTTTGTCCGCTCCGTTCTTGGTCCATAGACATTTGCAGCTCCATATTTGAAGTGAGTTTTCAAAGTTCACACAAATAAAAAGCATATAATATGTTATTTTTTGATAATATATTGGACGCACTGCCTTGGCTTGGTGTCTGCAGTGGTTGAAACAGCATAGAGTGAAAGTGTACATAAAGTATGGAGTATGGAGGTTATTGATGGAAAGACCAAAAAACTAACTAAATAAATAAATAACTTCTTAACTTAAAAAACTAAAATTGTCCATTTTGTGTTGGCTTGTGCTTCATTTTCAGCTCAAAGCCAGCTTTCCACATATTGATGAGGCTCTGTCCCACCTATTGATGAGGCTCTGTCCCACCTATTGATGAGGCTCTGTCCCACATATTGATGAGGCTCTGACCCATACATATTGATGAGGCTCTGTCCCACCTATTGATGAGGCTCTGTCCAACCTATTGATGAGGCTCTGTCCCACATTTTTTTCAATTTTTTAAAAATTTATCTATAGTCATTAATTAATTCCTTAATTGAAATAGACAAGCTAAACTGAAGTTGACAATTTGTAATATATAAGTGGCCAATTAGACATAAGAAATAACAATATTTATTTATGTCCCACATTGTCCCGCTTTGTCCCACTTTATGTCCAACATTTTGTCCTTTATGATCTTGTCACGAACATACAGCAGCTTCAACACATTTCACATATAACACCTTTAGAAACATGAGAAAGTGAGGCAGTCATGTGACCAGAGTTCATTTATCACAGACAAAGAACAGCAGTGATTAATGAACTGCAGCTGTTAGACCGGACCCAGGGGGCGCTGTGGAGCAGAGGGGCTGGACTCAGGAAAGAAAAAAGATCTTCACAATGACATACAGTAATTAATTTAAAGTCAGATTTGGATTAAATTATCTAAGACTGAATTAGTTCCAATGGTCACTGCATAAATGTAAATGCTGCGGGTTTTAGGGCTTTCATTCAAACCAAAATAATGGTTAACACCCTGGTCAGTTGTGATTTAGCCTAGGTTTAGACTGATAGACCTGGTTAAAATGGTACTTGTAAAGCCAGGTGGTTTACCCTTAATAGGAGCACATTATTAGCCTTGTGTTGACCTGTATAATTCTGGGTATATGATTGGTTTATGGTCACTTGAGATTTGGTCTTAGTTTAACCAGAGTAGTCAAATACTATACTATATTGCTTTTACTTCAAAATAATATCACTCTTCCAAATAAGTACTAAAGTGAGAATAAACATGTATGTGGTTTAGTGTATTGACTGGTTTATCATTTTGTCGTAATCCACCAAGTGGATTCAATTCTGCTATTTCCAAACAGTAAACACGCATAACATAAATGACATCTTTACATTTCACAAAATGATTATTTAAATTTTTACATAAAATGTTTATAGAGTGGGGTAAAAAAAAAAAAAAAACATTTCTCTTGAAAACCAAAATGCTGATGTACATGGTCCCTGACAAATAAACTCAAAAAAAGTATTCAAGCAAGAGTTTTGTTACCTCGTAAAGATTCATTCTGTCTTCTTAAAATACAGTTTAGACAGGTGTGGGACTGAGTGTACGCTCCATCATCCCGGTTCATGGTCCTTGGTGCACGTTTCCTGATCTTGATGGACTCTTGATCCAGCGGTGATACTTTCAGCACGGATGACCCTGGCATTTTTCCAGTCCATAATGTGATTTTCTCTTTTACAATGATCTGATATGTCTAACTTGAGGTTTTTTTTGGATCAGCTTGTTCTTTTATAGCTCTTGTTTGTCTGTTGGATGTTTCCTATTCACATTCCTTCTTGAGTTCTTTTTTCCCTAAAAAGTATTGTTTTGTTGAGTATTGTTACTTCACAATAATATTACTAAAGTTAATTCAGAAGAATGGTTCAGTTAAACTACAAATCGTCTACAATTGATTCAAAAAGTGAACATTCACACGATAAATCTCTCATTGTCTCAGTTTACTTAAGAACTAGAAATATATGCATTCAACTCACTTGGACTATTTCACACTATTTTAAGAAATTTCAAATACAATCTGGAATGTGTGGATTAAAACTGATAAAAGTATATATATTTTTTGCAATAAGCAAATAGAAAAAATGCAGCATCTTGAAATGTGAAATAGTCCATGTGAGTTGAATGCACATTATTTAGTTACTGATCTACTTCAGTGAATTGAGACCATGACCATGTGAATGATTACTGCACAATTTGTGCACCCACCCCTGGTTTTAACCAATCAAAGCAGCCTGTCTTTTACCATCTTCACTTTTCATTAAGGTCTCATTTTAGCTTCCTTGGTCCTTGCTCTGATTGGTCACGACGCACCGTATTAGCGCCATTTGATCATCATTTACCTTCGGCTTCATCAATATTAACAATCCGCTCTTCTTCTTCGGCTGTGGAATTAAAGGCAGCAGCGGCGTTGCACGGATCAAAGGCGGTAGAAGAAGAAAAGATGGTGTCTGGATATTGACCTTTAGCTCGTTATTAAATATGATTATTATTAATGTGAATGTGTGAGGAGCTGAAAGGACGAGTCACTGAGGATTTAGATCAACAGAGAGGAATAGTCAGGGCCAGGACACAGGTTTGAATAGAGATGTGTTCATCTTGAGCATTGGTTCTCAATCTTTTGGCCACTTTGCTGATCTGAAATGGTCACAGCTTAGTCCTTAGTCAAATTGAGAAACACTCATTTCTCTCTCAAAAAAGAAGGGAAGGAATATTTAGGAAAATAAAGAATATATTTTAGATGTCACCAAATAGATTCAATATTCTTAGAGATTATTCTTTCAGTTTCTTCCGCTTCTTGCTGTTAGAGTTCATTAAAAGTCGGGCTATCACCAGTTAGTTGCAATGCTGACACTGGACTAAGTGAATTCACATTGTTTCCTTATAGTTTACTCTCACTTATTCTAGTCTTGTTCAATACTTCTAGTCTTTGGACATTGAAAATAAGATGATTATTTCTGCAATTATTCCTCAAATCTCTTTTTCTGTCTTTCCTTCTTTGGTCCCTTTAACCTCTTTTGTGCTGTTTTGTCCTCATTAGTCTCTGTGGCTGGCTGTAAACTCTTGATCGATGTTTGTCAGACTCTCCTCTCTCACATCGATAAACCTGTCAGTGTTTGGTCCTCGGAGGCCACCGTAGCTGTAGTCCGGACTAGCATTGATTGTGAGGAGCTGTGAGTTCCTGGTGTGGTCCTCTGAGACCACCGTAGCTGTAGTCTCTGTGGTCAAGCTGTAGTCCTGGTCGATATGGGCTTTATTCTGCTGTTTCTGATGGATTTACTTCAGGGTAGATTAGACCAGCAAAATGTAGGACGAACAAGACCTGGTTTAGTCCTGATTTAATCCTAGTTAAGTTATAGAGTCAGCTCTGGTTTACCTCCAGGCAGCAGGAGGTAGAGCTGTTGGTGGTTCAGTTCTCATTACAACCTGGTTTATACTGCTGTTGTGTACTTGGGAAGACACATCCTAACTTCAGTGTCAGCAATACTGTAAATGTGAGAATTGGGAGTATAGTTACTTGGTGTGGTGAGTATTTACCATTTAAATATTGTGGTTTCGGATCTGTCACAGCTATCATTATACTTTAGTCCCTCTCCTGGCCTCCACTGCAACATCAAAAAAGAGTTTGTGTGATACCACGTTGACCCCACGTTGACCAATAGAAGTTGAGTTTTTGAGTGGTATTGTAGCCCACACAAACTGATATCACAGAAGAGGCCACTGGAGGGACTAAAGAAAAATATAATTATGACAGATTACCTACTTTATGCCATAGGTTCAGTTGGTCAATTTGAAATAAAATTAAAAATGTATTTGAAGAACATTTTGCTTATGGTTATCTTGAGGGGTGAGTTTTGTCCAGTTGTTTCCCCCTGGGTTTGTTCTGTCAGGCTGTGATTGATGGACTATCTGGGACTAAACTCTGGGACTTTGTGTTTGGACTAGACTGTGACCAAATCAATGGGAGTCCATCACGGCCTCATTACCATAAACCAGGACCACACCAGGACTTGGACTAACGACAGGGACAGAAAATCATTCAGACCACAGCTAGGAAGGAAGGGAACAAGGGATGAGGAGAGTTGGGAAAGATCAAAGGAAGGAATGCAAAGAAGGAATAAATGTAAATCAGCCACAAGACATGCTCAAGTTTTAATTTGTCTTGATTTAGTTCTGGTTGTACCCCTGTTTCAGACCTGGTTTAGATCTCACTAATTTCTTATTTAGATCATATTTAGATCTGATTTAGTTCTTGTATAGACCTGGTTGAGATCTGGTTTGGTTATGGCCCCTCCTCCTCCTCCTTGGCTCCCCGTTTAGTGGCACTGGCTGCACTGCCTGGTGCTTTGCCCCTGCTCTGGCTGCAAGCCATTTTAAGCTAAACATGTCAACAATGAACAAAAAAAAAACACAAATTGTTCTAAGATACAAAAATGGGACTCATATCTGACTTGGGACTTTGCATAAATCAGTATAGCTAGAATTATCATTTTATTTCAAGTTTTGGCCAAACTTAGTCTAAATCCAGTCTAAATCCAAATCCCCCAATCAAACCAAAAACAATCCAAACCAGGACTAGACCAGGTCTGGCCCTGGTCTAGCCCGGGTCTAGCTCGGGTCTAGCTCGGGTCTAGCCTCAGCCCAACCCTCTCTGTATATCTCTGTGTATCTCGTGGCCTTTGCGTTGCTCTAATTAGCCGCTCTGCCTTGTAGCTCTCCACTGGGATACTGCAGTCTGTCAGAGCAGGATTAGTTTTCTCATTTAGACCATGATCTGCGGCGCGCGGCGGCTACATCCAGGCCTTTTTCCCGCCGTTTCGACCTTCCGTAATTAAGTCCCGCGGGTACGTTATTGGCAGCAACCGTTAGCCGTTAGCGCAGGGGAGCGGCGCTAATTACAGCCGCTACGCTAATCTCCACGAAAGAAGGGAAGAAAAGGTTTGACTGACAGCAGCTACGGATCCAGCGCTAATGCTAATGGGACGGACCCGGGAGAGGGGGGTACTACACCTGGGGGGGCACGGAGGTAAGGAAAGGTTGGGAAGGAGAAGGAATAAAAGAGGAACAATAGCAATGGTGAGAATGAGAGATGAACTGAAAGGAGGATCATTTTAGTTTACCTACCAAGTGTTGAGGTAGCAATTCCTTCTTGATTTCCACGCTCTTCCCTCTCTCTCTTCTATCCTGCTTTCTGCTAATCACATGACTCCATTCTACATGTAAACAAATGTCCCCAGGAGTACTCTGACTTTATGGCTAAAAAAAAGAGAATATATTTTAGCACATTATTTATATTAATGAAAACAAATTGTTTAAGAGATGGGATTTCGCTCTTCTCTTTGGCTTAAGAGCAGGGGCGTAGCATTAGGCAGTGCAGCCAGAGCAACTGAACTGGGGCCCGAGACGTGGAGGGGACCAATCGTCGATCCTTCTGACTTTTTGGGTTTTAAGCAGGAGGTGTCAGAAAAGTCAATGACGAAACCAAGAATAAATTGAGAACTAAACCAGGTACAAAATGAGGTCTAAACCATAATTATATGTGGATTTAACCACCGGGACCCCTGGTCACAATCAACTGCCTCACGGCCATATGCATCATAGCACTTTCTAAAATTACTGCAAAAAAATCATACAGTACATAAAACTCAAAAGAGAAGATCTTTGGTTGGAAAATACTGTATAACATTCTAGTCTACTTATTAAACAATCTAAATTTTACCAAAACAAAACATTTACCAAGGCAAGTGAACGTCACTTCAGAATGTCTGGGGTTTATATATATGGTTTCCTTAACATACGCAATGTGCCTATTCTTCAGATATAATATTTTTAGTCAGTAAACCTTGACATTTTAATCTGATCTGAAATGACATGGTAGCTATTTAAGCACAAACCATTTTAAGGAATACACAGTGACCAAAAAAAACATATCTTTTTTACAGTACAAGATTTTTTTATATTCTTTTAGTCAGTTCTTGATGATTGTTAAGGCAGTTCTGAACCTCATCGAAAGCTGCATTAATCCGAGGTCAGAGGTCAATGATAATCCATATCACATGAGCCGGAGAAACAAGAAATTGAATAAATTAATAAAAAAGTTTAAAATGCTTTTGTTTCTGAAGATCTGCAAAAATCACAGAACCTCATTAAAGGCCAGATATTTGCATATATTTTAATATTTGAATATGCAAATGACTCGGCTTGAGGAACCGTTTGGACCTGGTTTAGTCTTGGTCTCTAAACCATCTAGATCAACCTTTATCACTTTCTCCGACTTAATGTTTACTTTTGTCTTGTTCCTGTAGGAAAATGTGTCCTCTGCATTTGATTCATTCTTCAATGCCCCTGGAGCAAAGTTTCTGGGGCAGTTAGGCGACCACAGTGCAGCGCCCGGGGACCCTTCTATAGATCTTGGCCAGTATCTAGCTGGAAGATTAGTCTAGTATGCATGTTATAAGTTCTATTATCCTAACCAATATCAATTCATCAATCTTTATTTCAGACGCTATTTGTTCCATTAGATTAGTTTGTGAGACTAATAAAATAAAACCTCTATTGTATTGTTTTGTTGTGTGGACCTTTTCTGGAAATAGTGGCTCATAAAGTAATCCTCCATTTGTGTAAGAACCAAACCAGGTCTAAATGCAGTCTAAATGTGTATACTAGGACTAAACCAAGACTAGAGGATATGAGTATATGCCAGGGCCTAATCTAAACCAGGTCTGAATAAGGTCTAAATTGGACTAAACAAGGTCGAAACTGGTTCTTATCCAGATCCAAATCAGGTCTAAACCAAGACTAAATCCAGAAGAAACATTGGGCTCCTATAATCACGACCTCACTATTCTCCTACTCTGTACATAGTATGATGTGATCCCCTCCTGTTGTGTTTATATGAAGTTATGGAGGAGCTGTAGCTGTAGTTTGAGTCCAGGCCACAGCAGGACAGACACCTGCCTTTAGACACTGACACTAAATCAGACCCATGTAACTCCCCTGAGGCCCCCAGAACAAGGGCCACAATAAAACATCAGTACATTCTGTCTCCTGTCTACAGATGCTGCCTTGACATAAAGGTGTAGTAAAATTCTGTACTTATTTCACTTCCTGGTATGTCTTACAACTCAGGCATTTGTAAAACAACTTTAAATGAAAATTAGAATATATCTGGGCTTCTTTTGTCTTTTATAAACAACATAACTAAAAAGTCAATAAATAAAAGCAAGGGCACATCCATAAGCCTGTTTTACGGCGATAAAACAAAGCTCTCATATCGATATATGGTCGTTCTGACAGACAGACATCGTCGTTCTGACAGACGGACATATCGTTCTGACAGACATATCATTCTGACAGACGGACATATCGTCGTTCTGACAGACGGACTTATCGTTCTGACAGACGGACGTATTGTCATTCTGACAGACGGACGTATGGTCATTCTGACAGACGGACATATCGTTCTGACAGACGGACGTATCGTCGTTCTGACAGACGGACGTATGGTCATTCTGACAGACGGACATATCATTCTGACAGACGGACGTATCGTCGTTCTGACAGACGGACGTATCGTCGTTCTGACAGACGGACGTATCGTCGTTCTGACAGATGGACGTATCGTTGTATTGACAGACAGTGCTGCATGTGGTTTCTAACCTGGCAAAAGCCAGACCGATCTGGGACTGCTCCCGGAGAAAACTTCCGAAAAGAGAGACTGATAAGGCGTAGCCAAACAAAGGAACAGCTAAATCAGTAAATGAATTTGATGCATTTTTGTTGTGTGATTTTTATAGTTATTGTAAAACTACAGCAGCATACATTACTTTTTTCAGCGTCCCCATGTTACTAATACGTTTTTCCGGGAGCCGTACAAGATGGAGTTTCGTGAGTTTGGAAAACTGCAAATCTCGCGAGAATCCAGCACAAGGTTACGTTGTTTTGTGCGTTCTACTCACACACCAGTCACACAATAAGATATACTCCTGTAGCCACAGTTGCCCTGGGGCAGCAAATAGCACCTCTTGGACCACCAAACAAGCATATGAATCAGAGTTACACATTTATATATGTGTAAGGTGAAGTGTCTTGGCCAAGTACACAATGAACTTCTGTATACTAAAACTTCTTACAAAATTCTGCACATTCTTTTCTCTGACACTTATATTTACGTTTGGTGTTGATGCGAGATGGTGTTGTGCCATATTTTGTGGCTCTTCTGGGATTTAGACTCAAACCAGGACCAGGCTTAAGGCCCAGGTGGAGTACAGTAAAAGACTGTAAAAGTGTATGAGCCAAGGATAGATTTATGAAGAGTAGGAGCACCGTTTATCACAGGGATGAGGGAGTGTGCTGGCTCAGGTCCAGGTTACAGGAGAGAGTGGACAACAGTGGAATGTCCAGGTAAAACACAGACTTGTGCTGTTCAAAATCTGTCAAATCTGACTAGTGAACCTTACTAGGAAACTGATTGTATATAATAATACTAATAATATACAGAGTAAATTAATCTATTAGCTTCTCATAATTAACTAACATAAGCTAAGGCTATTTGTATATATATAAATGTGTATAAAAATGCTCCGGTGAATGAATGTGGAAGTAACTGGTTGCTTGTCAGTGTCTTGTCAGTGTCTAGACCAGGGGTGGGCAAACCTTTTGACTCAAAGGCCACATGGGGTTTGTGCCAAGTGGGCCGGCTGATATTGTGTTCTTTGTAAACTGCAACCATTCCTTAAAAGTTAGACATACAGCCTTCTCAGTGAAAAAAATAATGTTGATGTGGAATTAACTGATTACTACAGGTTATTACAACATGAGTGATAAATTGGCAATATTTTATAATTTAAAAAATGTGAGAAATAGCTTGGCGGGCCGGATTAAAAAGCCCAAAGAGCCTCATGTGGCCTCCAGGCGCAGTTTGACAACCCCTGGTTTAGGGTGTACCCCACCTAAGGCCCATAGTTTCTAAGATGGCTACAGTAATGACACTCCTATCGTAATCTCTTTGGTAAATTTATAGTCACTTAGAAGTTTTGATGCAATCAGTATCATAGATTCAAAATCTATTTTTTATTCAGATGAAAAACAAATATAGTAAAACTTTAATATTTTATGAATTATTACAACCAGTTTACCAATAAACCAAACAAAATGAGGAATAAACAGAAATGTAAACACACCCAGAGTAAAAGATCATCCATGTTTTGTAAATGTGGAGCATGTGACAGGAAACAGCAGGGCATTGTGGGAGTCCTGTCCACAAAACAATAGCCCACTTATAATAATCCACATCTTGAAAGGTTTAAACGCCTCATTTATTCATTAATTACACCAAGCCCAAAGACAGTTTAGGGTGAACCTTTAACAAAACAGGGTTTATTTTTAAGAATAAAAAACAAAGAACAGAGTGGGAGTTTGGCGTCCACAGAGAGGAACAGGGCGAGGTCTGAGGAGTGGGCTGAGGAGGAAGGACGGGAGGAAGACCGATTTTAAAGATGCTCATTATTTTTGGCAAGTGTCACTATTCTAATGTTACTTCCTGTATTTGACAAGTTAAAAACACCATTATATATGGGAAAATAGTCTGAACTAAAATGATGGACTGAGCTGTTAACGTGATGAACCAAGTTTGTCATTATCGCCATGCAACAGTCAAAGTTCTAGTTTCTGTGCGCAAACCTAAAAAGTCAACTGTAATAAGCCTTCTTTGAACACATCACGCATTGTTCTGCTTTGTTCCACTAAAGCAGGATTTATGTCCCACATTTTGTCCATTTTGATCTGGTCACCCTAAAGTAACAACAATATATTTACCAATTAAGTATTTTAAACGTTTGAGAAATAACATGAGTAATAACAGTAGTTGTAGAATTAGCGGTGGTTATACATATTTTGATCATTTTTTTCCCAAATTACCAATAATTTTCAGATGGCCAGTGTTACTTAACTTTGTAAATACTATACTCAATAATGTAGTGTGGTTAAAAATTATACTTCACAGTGGTGTATACCTCTGGCCTTAGAGAGTCCATGTCTGACTCTAGTCCTGGCCAGGTCCCAGAGCAGACTTAAATAAAGATGAGGACAGTTCCGGGCCGTCGTCGATGATGATCAATAATGGAATAAAGAGCTCTGTCTGTGACCTCTGTGGACTACAACAGCACTGACCTCTGCTCCTGGGGGATCATGGGAAACGCAGTCCACTGTCAGTCAAAGACAGACAGGAAATCAATGGGAGAAGTTTGGTGGAGTTTTCAAACTGGAGAGATTTTGACCATAACCTCGATGGAAGAAGGATCGGCCATGTTTGATGAATGGTTTATGAGAACGTCCAAGGCCAGCCATATGTTTGAGGTCTGGAGATAGAAACCATGTATGTGTGAAGTAAAGTGCTGTATATACCTATACCATGTGACCCTCCCTTTTTTAACTGCACCCAAGCATTTTGGAACCAACATAACTGCTATATAATCCTATATATAATAACTGCTATATAATCCTGTATTAGTGAGAACATAGAAGGTTTGGTTGATTGTGTTTCATGAGACTAGCCTTATACAGCCATGATAATACTATTGATAATTGACACTGAAGAAATACCCACCATCACCAACAAGTTACATAATAGTATAAGGTGTTAAAAGTTCAGAATAATTAGACTTACTTGGGGGATATATAATAATTTATAATAAGGAAACTGGAGATTCACCATCTCTTGCTTACACTTGTTGAGACCTTTAGCCACTTTAATGTTCCCGTTAAGGGGCCATTATCTTCTTATACACAGCAATACATTTTGACAAACAGGGTAAAAACAGATGATCACATTTCTATGGAAACATAGAATGGAGTCTTCATCATCTCAGGAGCCACGTCAGCCCTATAAATGAGCCCGAATCGTCTCTGTAGTTAATGCAAATGCACTTCTCCACATCTGGACTGAGCCTTCCACCACCATCTTCTAAATAAGAGCAGTAATTATCTCCAGCAACAATCACACTCTCACGCCTGAATATTCATGTGTTTGGAATCTTGAGTTGAAACAGGGAAGCGAAGAATTGGATTTGAGTTCGGGAGAAATATTCAAACAGGAGGGTAGCCGAGTTATAGTGTTGAGACAAACAGCTGGATTTGGGAGAATGCTTCTAAATAAGCATTTCAGAATATTATGTGAAAACTAAACTGTGCTCACTGTGCTACACATTACATTTCCTCCTCTTCAGCCAATTCACCAATTTCTTAACAATGAATTCTGTTTAGTTAATTGGAAGTGAAAAATGACACTTAAGTAAATGTTATGCCCAAGGAGTTGATTGACAATTAATGATATCAAACACCAACATGCTTTTCAAAATTGAAGAGAAGATAGTTCCATGTTTAAGTTGTTTTGAGTCAGTATTTACCATGTTGCTGATGTTGTTGTCGACAGAGCTAAAACCCGCCTACTCACAGCAATACTCCCACATGATTGGTCCGCCACCAGTGGTCGATCGTACGGATTGCCCGATGACTTCTTGATGACATATAAATGATCAGCAATAGATTTTTACATCATAATATAACAATGGCCGTCTTTCTGTAATGGACTCAAGCAGAAGTAAAGTAAAAAAAGTACTACTTGAGAACTGAGTGTAAAGTTCTTCACCTATTTCTATAAAAATGGCTGGTGTTATTACAATACTAACAAAGAATATGAGCAAACATGGCTGAAAGGACATACAAAGTCCTTTAAAAGTATACTGAAACGTGAGAACTCCCCTTTGGAATTCCCATGGTTTTTAGTAGGGAATAATTTATTTATGTTACTATGTGTGGGGAAAATGCACTTTTCAATGTCATCTTGAAAAGGTGGTCCCATAGTACCACTGGAGAAAAAAAATGTTATTGCCCCCATAAGGGTAAATTCACTAGCAAGAACCACACTAACAGCAATGTACAGTATGTTTAAGTCTTTTTTGAAGAATTGTCTGGATGGAAATTGCATGGTAGTGGTTCATGCGGGAGACGATGACTGGGATGTATGCGACTGCGTTTGGGGGTTCCATCCCTGGTAGTTAGCCTAGCTGACCAGGGTTAGTGATGGGGTGCGGGGTGTATGTGATGCGGTGTGTGGTGTTGGTGATGAGGTGTGGGGTGTATGTGATGGGTGTATGGGGTGTTGGTGATAGGGGGATGAGGTGAATGTGATGAGGTGTGGGGTGTTGGTGGTAGAGGGATGGG
>JAVQKC010206000.1:0-24791 GCA_036025475.1 Philypnodon macrostomus | reverse complement strand
CGTTTTATCCTTTGTTTGATATATATATATATATCTATATGTATATATATATATATATATATATACATATATATATATATATATATATACTGTGGATGTGTACGCATGTAAATAGCTTTGCGCATTGGTAATGTTTCTGACTGACTTATAAAATGTGACTATTGACAATAATTGTGTGTCATACCTCAACAACAAGCGCAGGACCATCCACTCTCAACGAAAACATACATTTCTGTGATAGATTTGCATTCAAGACCGTTGAAGGGTTTCTGAGTAGAGCAATTAAGGGCTCATAGACACTAATTTTTAAGTCATAAAAGTTTGGAAGATCTGCCAAACTCTTACACTGACCTCCGAGGTGTGTGCACCCATTCATACCTGCATATCAGAGAATATCTAAATGGAGACAATGCATATATACTTCTCATGGTTATCATTGTAATGTAACACTTGTATGTTTCTGTGCAAAAGATGATCAAAAGCCTGTGCATGAGGTTAGTGCTACTTTAGTGCATTATTCCATGCTGTCATTCCGCTTAAAGTGACCTTTTAAGCCTGAGTGCTATCCACACACACAGTGTAAACTCTAGCAGTTCACAGTCAACACACAGTCAACAGAATCAGTGTGGAGTAAAGACAGAGGTCAGCCGTGTGCCAGCAGATAACAGCTCAACAATGAGTCCAAATACAGTCATATCAGACCATCCACCAGGATTACTGTAACTACAAACACCATGACGTGTTGCAGTCTATGCAGCTTGGATATAGACAAAAACTCTGCAGAGAAACACCACACTGGACAAAGTTACAAACAAAGTCTTTGGATTTTCGTAAGGCGTTTCAAACGGTGAACCACACTGTGCTACTTTCTAAGATCAGAGATTATAATTGATATCACAGTGCATTCGAGTGGATACCATCATACCTTAGTGACCGTGCGCAGTGGGTAAAGACCAGCAACAAGCTAAAGCTAAAGCTTGTAATAGGGGTGTCCCACAGGGCTCAGTTTTTGGGCCTTAATTGTTCACTCTCTACAGGAATGATCTTCTTTCAGTGTGTGGTGAGATGGACGTGCAGATGTACACGGATGACACTGTCATCTATGTTCATGAAAAGGATGCCAATAGTGTAGCTAACACACTAACTAACATGTAACATGTAACGGACAACATCGCAGACTGGTTTACTTCATCCAGTCTCACACTGAATATTAGTAAAACTGTTTGCAATGTACTTTACCAAAACTAGGAAATCATTGTCACTTCCTTATTAAATATAATATATTAAGTTTTGACAATTGAATTGTTTAAGAGTGATTCATTTTTAAGATTCTGAATTATGCTGCCCCACCACCACTGAAGAGATTTGTACAACTCTGCTCTAGAACATCCAGGTCCACAGCCTGTAATGACTGTAGACTACCTCAAAGAAGCTCAGCCTTTGCACAGACAGGCTTTTCATTTAGAGCCATAAAAGAATGGAATAACCTGAAACTATGCTCTGACTTGTTTGATAAGTATTATTGGGAAATCAGTATTGTCAGCATTAATTGTATTTATAGTCATGTACAATGCTGTATTCATTTTAAATAGTTGACTGAAGTGTTGGAATGGTTATATAGATAATATATGATGTGTAAATGGATGTAGAATCAGTATATATGCCTCAAATCTGTAAATACTGTAGTTGCGTTCTTGAGCAAGACACATTGCCTATGTATGAATGTGGTTGTGTGATTTGTGTTTGGTGATGGTCGAAGAGGCCGTAGATACCAGATCTCCACCAGTGTGTGTGGCACCTTTGAGTGTCTGAATAAGTGCTGTAAAAATGTGATGCATTCTTATATTAATATCTGAAAATATAATTTTATATATATATATAATGTATATTTATCATCTAATTGAAATGTTGCATCATATGTTCATGGTATAGTGTGGTCACAAGCAAAAAGATTGCTGATGAGTTTTCAGTTTGTACGGTAGTTTATCTCCCTCTAGTGGTAGTTTATCATCAGTTCAACAATAATACAGACATTGGTGACCTCATCTGGATTTGGATTAAGTAGGAGATGACTAAACTTGTGTGTTTTGTTCGGGACCTGGAACAGTATGTCTCAACCCATTTTACTCCTGCCCACGCTCCCCTTTCCCGGGAGAAGGGCTTTACAGGAAACCTTGAGGAGGCGTGTCTCAGAGTTAAGAAAAAAATATGTGATGTAGAAAAATACAGAGTAATAGACAGTATTATCAAAGTGGTGTCCTCATCATAACACATTTTAAATGAACTGAGATAAATGATCAAGCTCAATGCAAGGAGCCTTTATAGGTATGATGGTCTTCACTTTAGAATAAATAACACCATGTTCTTGTGTGCCTCTTTATTGCTTGAACAGAGAATATACCGCCATCTGCTGAAATAAAATGGAACTGCAGTTTTTGCTTTGTCACGCTACAAATGGGTTACAAAACAGAATACATTACCGACAATCTACGCATTTTTGTTTATTTTTTATTAGCTTATCTTATATATTTATACTATATATGTTATGTAAACGCAGAGCTTATATGAGTTAGCCTATATCTTGTAAATTCCCCCAATCACTGCTTTTAACTTAATGAAATAACAGAATTGGGTCGCACACATTTTTGAGGCCATTAAAGACAAATTGAAGCTTTTGGTCTCAGTTTGTATATCTTCATGATACTTCACTTCATTCAACATTTTCCCCAATTTGTATACACTCTTGGCACGACATCTGCCGGAGCTGCGTCAGTGGGCTGTGGTTTACGGTAAGGGTCATAACCATGTGATTTCACCGATGTTTGTAAACATGCGTCAGCCACATGTGATTCGGGAGACGAGGAAACGCTCGCGAATGTTCTGGCCAACCAGCATCCGGGGGAGTGTCAGGGGCGGGGCGGTGGCGTTGCGCTATGGAAAGTCATTAGGGGTATACACTGTGATAAACGTGGCTCCGAGGTTGATAACAGCGCACAATAGACTGTACCAAGTGGAAAGGGCCGGGAAAAGGACAGGACCGCTTCTGACGCCACTGAAAAAAGCCCTGGAATAAACGCGTAAGTTATTTTTGCTTTATACGCCAGACGGACACAAAACTGCGTATGCTGCGTAGAGAATACCACTTTGTAATTCATAAGCAGGCTGAGTGAAAAGGTAAGACTAAAGCCGTAGAGTTAAAAGTATACTCAACCAGTAAAGGATATCAAAGTTGTCCATGCCGCGTCCAGGAGGGAGTGATGTTCTGTAAATAAAAGAATTGAAATCATTTTATCCAGGGTTGTTTCATCATCGGCGTGACAACAGGTAAATTCAACTGCGTCAGCGAGAAGGACCGTGAAGCCACTTGAAACCCAGTGGGAATTTCCGCCGCGTTTGTGAAAGTAATGACAATATTAGTTTGTATTTTATGTAAAACTTGACATTTGGGTGGTTTTAACGTGAAAAGGGAGGATGTAAACAAAGCATGGGGTTGTCGCTGGGCTGGCGTGTAAAAGGAGAGCTCGGAATAGGATGCTGCGCAAGAGATGGATAGTGCGTAATCCTGTTGTAGGAGAGGACCATGTTACGCAGTTTGATATTGGCACAGACTCGTAACAGCTCACCTCTGTATGGCTTTACTTCTAATACTTTTACAACAATCAAGTTATACATAATCTACTTTACTTGGAAATACAAGGTCTTTTGTCTATTTTCTGGGAGAGTTCACACTTTTTATCTAGAGTGAAAACCACGACAGTGACGCAGCTTGTGTGGCCTAAAGTTTCAGGTATCAAACATTTGCTGCGTCACTGAAAACCCAGGAGCACTTGAATAGTTATTTAGTTTTATAGTGCGCACTTGATTTGATGAAAACAATCCCTCCTTGAACACAAGGGGAGCTATTGAGCTGTTCATTTTCAACCATTATTCACTTAGGTTGTTTTGATGATGAAGTAACTTCAGTATCAGTTTTATATACTAACAAGACTGGAAGCAAAATATTTGTGACATTTTTTTGTGCCTTTTTGGATCAGGGCCAGGGACTAGAAAAACTAAGAAATTATGTTAGATTTCAAGATTCACAGTATATGTTCAGCACCTCTTAATATATAATATATTAGCTTAGCTATATTGTATTATATTATATAGCGGGTATAACTATATTATTTTAATTTATACATTAAGTTTAATCTCTTTCTTTACCACAAGATGGAGTAGTGAGCCAGTGGTAATCTTTATAAAGAATGTCTAGCATTTTAATACACATGGGTTGGAAAATGTTTATTGCAATTCATACACTAGAATAATGCATTTATTAACTAAAGTGTGCTGATATGATGTTTGTGTTATTGCCCACAGTGTGGCCTGCTCTTCTGACCCCAGCCAGGGGGCTACAGTCTGGTGGCACTGCTTATACGAAAAATTGGACACTGGCAGGAGGAGGAACAATCACTTCCTGTCTAGCAGATTTATTCAGTCACCAGGTGAATCAGCCACAGACATCATGAGTTACTGAACTACTAGTACAATGAAGAGAAAATGTTAGGACTTAATGTATCTGTGCTCAATAGAAACCTGACTCAGGTAAACAACAGGTAAAGGTCATGGGAGGGGCACACGCTGCTGACTACAAGTGTGTCATGGGTTGGATGTAATCTAGACTTCTCGTGGTTGATTGTAGTTTTGTAGAACCAGGCTTTGAGGAATACCACCAGCGCCGGACATGTTTACAAAGTATCATGTCCAAAATGTTTACCGTGTAGTCCGAGCATGAACAGAACAAGTGACCTACTTTCAAAACAAGGAAACCTGACCTCAATAGTTATTTTGCCACTTTTCTGGGAGGGGCCCTGTCTTTTGAGTCAAACAAACAGACAAGCGTTTTACAAATTAGTTTTGCTGTGTCCCATTTCGCAATACAAATAATAAATCATTCTCAGCTGTAATATCTGCCCCTGTAGTACAACAAACACAATTCTAGTGGTATATTCAGTGGTTTTCAAACTTTTATACCACATTAAAATAGTACTTTTTTATTTTTATTTATTTTACAAACCAGGACAAAAGCAGGATAATAAGCAGGTCTACACCAGATCTAAATCAGGTCTAAACCAGGAATAACTCAGACTCAGGTCACCTTGTCCAAGCAATGGTCCATACAACAAAGTCCTAACCAGAACAGATGTAGACCAGTAACAGAACTGACTCACAAAAAAACCCATGTACCTCTAGAGAGAGAACCACTCAAGAAGAATCTACTGGGTACATTGTTCAGAGAACCCTAAAACCCAGAGCGACCCAGTGGCTTTTTAAAACAGATCCTACACAGAGCTTAAGGACCGAGGGGTGGCACAAAGCAAGAGAGTTGACGTTGCTAAAATTACCCCGCAGCTCCGTTGGCCTTGGTGGATGATGATGTATTAATAGACAAGTGTGAAACAGCATTCATTCGCAGGTATCAATAGCAGTTAGATACTGAACATATACAAAGAAGTGAGTTACTTTCTGATTGCATTACTTACCAACAGAGGTGGCTGGAGCTTCAAAATAATATTACTGAAATAAAAGTGAAATAGTTAACGACATGGTGAAAAGGCTAGTACCGAGTGGTTTGTTTATGTATTGATGAAAATGGGAATTGAGATATTTCCAATCAGTAAGCGAGAACTAGAAAAATAATTACATCTTTACCGCATAAATTGAGGCACATTATATGGTAAATTATAAAGTACTCTTTGAAGTACAATTTATTCAAAAAGATATTGAAAGGTTACTGTTACTATTAACAGAGAATAGAGTACTGTGGTAATGAGACACAGTTAGTGCTGATGTTTACAGAACAGCAGCACAAAAACATATTTTCTTTCTTTGAACTCATCAAGCCACAGTGTTGTCAAGAAGATCTGATCTTTCCCAACAGACCAAAAGAGTGCCAGAAGTCACAGCTTCACACTGTGCAGTGTGCCCTTCCACTTGGAACAGTTGTGAAGATTGTTGTTTTTTCTAATATATTCTTAATATGTTATATGTTGCTAATATTTACACCCTTCAAAAGGTTGAGTTTTCCTGTTTCACTCACTGATAAATTAGGAGCTCTAAACTTTAAGAGGATTAAGCACTTGTTCATGCGCACAGACCCGCCTCATTTACTATACAATGCAACTCAAACACTAGTGGTCACTCTACGTCACTGGCTTTGTTTGCCCCATGACACTTTTAACAATATGAGTCACCTACTCCAGGATACCAGGATATTCTGACCTCATCTTTTATATGACTACATCTTACATAAGCACATTTGATTACATTAGCATTTATTATTTGACTCTGCTTCATGCATTCAAGATGGTGCTGCTTAAAACAAGATTTGAATGTTTGATTTAGACAAGCCAGTGCACTGATTTAAAGGGGACGTAGTATGCCTTTTCTCAATTAAAAAAAGATTAATTTCGTTTAGCTATAGATTAGCGTTACACATTTTCTAATTTATAAAGAGCTAAATTTGTTGAAAACATTTTTGGGAAGCTCTTGCTTTCTCAGCTCAGGTCAGATTAGGCGCATGTTCTTTTAAGGCCCCCTTTCCCCCTGCTGACCATACAACAATGGAAAGTAATATCAAGGTTGGGTTTCTTTACCCATCTATGTAAAAGAAAGTTAACATCTGCAGAAACGATTACTAAAACAAGCACAAATAAAACAAAATACAGAAAAATGTAGTTACCATAATAAGGCCCGTTTTATGACCTCATCCTGTCTATTGTTGTTTTCATGGTTCAACTCCGATTAAGAAGTGCCATTGAAATTGTCCCCAAAAGACTCACAAAGGCCTTGGATTATTTGCTACGTCACCTTTTCCCATCAGCAGTGCAACAGCGAGTGAGACTGTGACAGAGCAGGTTAAAGCCGGTCTTTAATGCCAGCCCTACAAATAGAACAGTGACTTTTCCACATCAATTCTCCGGGCACTGGCAGCTTCAAACTAAACAGGAGTGCTTACTGACAGACATGTACATACTCAACTACAGTGGTTTTCATATTTTCATCCCAGGTACCATTTTAATATAGCCTACTAGAATCAGCCTCAACTGAACTATATACTATATATATATATATATATATACCAATACTAACAATAAAGCCAAAACAAAAACGATATAGTACTAAATTTGTCATAAACCATAACAAAAGCATTAAACCAGAACAAAGATTACGACTAATCTCTTGTTCATAAAAGCATCGACCAATTTCTAAATCAGGCCTTCAAGCTAGATCAAAAAGAAGAAAGAACAGAAAAAACATGCTGTTGTTATGGTTACTAGATCTTACGACATCCCTAGAAAAGCACACGTACCACCAGTGGTCCCTGTACTGCAGTTTGAGAAACATCATGGTTAATAGGTTTTAAAACATTATCTACCTTAGCATTATTACACAATTATCCAAAAATTGAAAAAAGCTGAAGCTATTCTTGCCAAATGAATAGAGATTCTCATACAGTACCGCTAATATTTGGTTCTTCTTGCAGATGGAGATATATCTGAAGATTTCTGTGAGATCTCGTCTCATCCTCCCCAGGGAACCGGTTTCAGATGGTGACTTAGAGTACACTATCCATCTAGCACCATTTGAAATCGGTGTTCTTGAGTGGGATCAGTCTTCTGGACAGCATACTGCGTCAATGATTCGAAGAGACCAATAACGCTATGTCACAACATGTTCAAATGTGCTTGGTGTTTCTCCCACCAATATGTTTATGCTGTCTGATTTCCTACAGCATTTAGGGGACATGTCGGATATCCAGACCAGCCGATCACCCCCTGACCAAGGCTGACCGTTTTCCTCTGGTGTTCAGAGTTGCCATCATGTCTAGCACCATTTGAAATCGGTTACAATGTGGGGGGAATATCAACAACAGCGGCATTTACAAGATAGTATCACAAGATGGCGCCAATGAACTGCCAAATGTACGGTTAGTGAGTGCGCCACAGAGGTAGAGGCAGGCTGTACAATAAAATGATTCAGTTCCTAGTTATAAAGCTAAAAAGTTATTGTGATAATTATTTCAATATTTTTTTACATATATATCAGATGTGTTTTGGAACTGTGTATTAAAATGAAACTTAAAAAAATAAATAATGTGCAGTATTTGAATGCTGGCACACACTGCGGTAAGTAAGTGTGGTGAACCTTGGTTTTATTGCTGGGATATTAATAGGAACACTGCCTTTTTTCACTTGACAAGAGTTTCAAGAGAATGACAGTGAAGTCTGACGTCAATTAAGTTGTGTGAACTATTTCTAATTGCAGCCTGTCACCTTTTGAACCTCGGAGGCAACTCTTTTTGACAGTTTGAATTTTAAGAGCATGTAATACTTTAATGCCTACCTGGCTGTTGGTGTCACATTTAATTACATAGAGAACTGTCGGAGAAATAGGGCAAGAATTAGCATAAAAAAGGCCAGACTGTCAGCACTGTTGCCCTTCACATTCCACGTGGCTGACTCACATTAACATATTTTGTCTTTTAATAAATTACCTTAAAGTCATAATTAAGATGAATAAAAGTTTAAACAATGTTAACATATCAAAGCTCTATTCCAGTAAAAGGACTGTACATGCGGCATGGCTCAAATGGTAGACCAGGATGTCCACTAGTCTGAAGGTTGTTGGTTTGATCCTCACTTTAACCTGTTCTTGAGCAAGAGACTTCTATATGAACACTATGAAGTATGTACACATGCCTCTACCACTTCCAAAGAAGGTAATACAGTTTCATTGCATTGCACAGTTGGCACAGGATGATTGTTATTGTGTGCAACATTGTTTGTCATTGCTGATAATTTTGCATCCATAATAAAAATGTACTTCCCCTCTTTGTTTGCTGTGTCCATTTTATACACTATACAGGACCATTCTAATTCACCACTGTGAGCTCAGCTATATGTCATTTGGAAAAAGCTGTCACCTGTTTCTAACCACCGCCTTAGAGCATGTGAAGTAAATATAGATTTATAAAAGCTATAAACATGGGTTATTATATGCCTTTTAAAAGCTGCCTGCAGGCTATAATCAGGGAAATGACCTCCTTGTGTGTGGTGGTCTAATAATATTTTACCCTACAGGTTGGCTTAAAAAGAATATAAAAATATTAAGATTTTATATTGATCTTTGGACAAAAACATCCATGTTTTCTCCACTCCAGGCATGAATCTAACCCTGGAATCTACAAGCTGCTAACTCATTGACTGGATATGCATTTTTAAACATAGCCAGTTGCTATATAAACAACGGGATCATTCACCATGCTTTCACCTCAGAAGAAATGACTCATTGGGAGTGTAGTAATCTCCACCATCATCCAGTTGTCTCTTCCACCCAGCTCCGGCGAGCACTTATGTGGTAACAGTGACTGGCACAGTTTGGTTGCATGAACTTTTGTTGTTTTCCTTTGACCTCAGCAGAAGTGGGAGAAGAGTCAGGATTTGAGTTTATATTAACATTTAGAAAGAAACTGGGTGAAAATAGCTGGGTGTTTGTAGAGGAACAAACTATACAGCAGTATTACTGGTATTGAGGTATGAGTGTTCTATAACTGGAGAATTGGTAGTTAGAATCCTATACTGTTGTTGTATCCTGGAGCCTATATATGAATAGGCCATATGGTGGTTGGTGAGGCTGTTTGTGCAAAATTGCACCAGTGGGTAATTGTGGCATGAACAAATAAGTGCAATATAAATCTAATCCATTATTATAATTATTATTGCAAAATAACTTTATTTTCTGTCTTATTGAAATGCTAACCATTCTTCAAAAAAGTACATTTTGTTTTCAAATTAAGCATAAGTATATGACATTTTAATGATACTACACAGCTGCTGATGTCAAGTCACCTTTGGCATCAAGGATATGTTACTCTAATGTTCATATGGACTTCTCATGGACTACTTCAAATCATCAGTATCAATGTCATTTTTTGTTTTGTAGTATACATTTTGAATTCAGACTCTGCATAAAACATAAGGAATAAAAGGCATTAAAAGCCCAGTACAGTCAACATTGTCTTTAGTGTCACTCGTGCACATTAGTGCTGCTGATGCCATGCGATAAACATGTGTTTGAGATCACACATTGAGATCCCCGTGAGAACCATTTATGTCTTATCGGTCATCACCAAAGTCTAAAGACCCTCATCCGCCGCTGTCATGAGAACAACTTAAGGATCAAGTCAGTTTGAGTTTGAGATAATCCATGTATGTTTATTCACTCTGACGGATACTTCAGTGAATCACAAACAAAGCTGCACATGATGTAATGTATTGTTCCTAGATATTACCTTCTACAACAGTGCTTCCTCTACAGTCAGACTGTTCCTTCCCCCTTGTTCAAGCCGACACACATAACATGAATGATCTGGAAGACACTAAAGTTTCATTGAGAGTTGACAGCTGGATGTTAAGACATTGTAATAGATCATAAGGGAATGAATTATATGGTGAACAGATTTAGACATTTCAGTTCATCTTGTGTGTTTTGACAAGTTGGGAGATGCCTGTGTCTATACAAAATAGTAACATTAGGATTTCCGTTTCAAACCAGAATAACCACATTAATATTAAGGTACTACATTAATACTGACAGAAAAATGAATTTGAATTATTTGTACTACATTAAGAATACATTTGAGTGTTCACCCATGTTGTAAATATGAAGACAGTAGGCATCTGTTCTTAATTTGTCTTTGGACTTTACCCTGGCAAACAAGAACAATGCACGCCCTGGTTTTAATGGACTCCTGTGGCTCTAGGCAGTAGGATATAGATCCGTGGCACATGTTTCAGGAAAAAAATACACTCAAGCGCCTGATGTGGATAGAATTTTTAGCAGACAGGAAAAAGAGCTACCATTCCAACAATTTTCTCTTTAACCTGGTTAGAGTGGAATTTTGATGTGAGAGTTGAAGTCTAGTTTAGATGATCTCATGGTTAATCCTCCTTATAACCCCACAGCTGTGTGAAAATGTGTGTGTATTGTCAATAATATATTTAAATGTCAAATTCAGCTACATCCAAACTGCATTTATTCCTCTCTTTAACCTTATATTTCTGCCTTAAAGTTATGAATTTCAACTCTTCTGTTGTTTTCTCGATCATATATTTTGTGAACTGCTAGCCAAGCGAAAAAAATAATAGAATCCTTTCATGTCTCGCCATCAACACCTACCCATGTCTTCCTTCAAAACAGGACACAGACAATGGGAAACCTGTGACTAATGTGAAATAAATCTCTCTTCATTTACTTATAAGGTTATTTTGTACTGTCCACAGTCATGCATTTCATTATAGACATACTTTATGAAAAATCTGACTTTGAACTTTGAAAAAGGGAGGATACCTTTTTCAAAATCCAGCGATCTGTTCCATTTTATCTGTTCATTTCCTGCAATGAGGTCATTCTAGAAAAGAGAAGAGTAAATCTTGTGTTTTAAAATACTGATGTGTCAGACTAATCTGACTTATGTTATCAGGGCCTTACACAGCATTTTACAAATATTGCAGACTTGCTTTACTGCATTGTTTTGCCCCAATATTTGTCTACAATAGTTAAATGGTATATGGTAATGGTAAATTGGTGTAAAGCTTTGGGAATATGTACTGTATGTACTTGCCGTAACAGAGCACAGTCTTTGTTGAAGGGGGTCAAGCGCAGTGGGTGACTACAAATACCACAGTGTTGTCTGGGTTGTGAGAAAAGCCCTCCTTGCTGCAGCCCTAACGAACTGTCTGTCCATATAATTAAGACAAGTGACTTTGATCATCAAAGCATATTCTTTTTATGGCTGTTTCCTGTTACTGTAAGTGTATATCTTTCACTTTAAATTTTAATAGCAAATATGGGGCCAGTAATAATTAACCGTATGTTGTAAATGCTGTTTGTTGAAGTCAGTTAAAGGCAGTGTTGCAGCAGAATACAATATTATACTATATTATTTTTCTTTTATTTTCTTCTAGATTTTTGTCCTTGCTGGCCCTGCCCACTTCACTAATACAGCTCGAGCTCATGAGAAAATCAGTGTCTCAGCAGTCAGGTTTACTCAGACACCTGTGAAAAAAAGACGATACCTAGGATTGTTTTGAAGATGGTAGAAAGATCCGAAAACTCACATTAGGGCCCTTTAACCACAAGCTACATATGCCATTGGTAGTTAAAGGTCAGTGTGTGTTCCTATGGTTAAGCAGTACAATACAACACAGTAACCACAGTTTAATATGGGCCTTTGTAGCAGAGCGCTCCCTGCCAGGAGAATGACCTATGCGCCTGCTGCTATGACGATGAGTGTTGCTTTCAAAGGAACAAAGACATGCTCTAACATGTAAACTACAGTGTGAGATGTACGCTTCAAAGCAGTTCTGACTTCATACAACCAAAACAGAACCTACATGGTTTTGGTCATTTAGTTTCACAAACCTTTTCGCATGTCACTGAAAACCTCCCTAATGTCTTCCTATTGTTTATTATTGGCTGGCATGTTGCTTCCTGATGAAGAAATGTAGCCAACATGTACGGCCTGAACAATAAAGAAAAGCCAGTGAGAATGTGAAGAATGTGGCAGATAGTATCTTAATGTTTTGCTGTGTGCAAAGTCAAGTCATTGTGTGCCTCTTGAATTGCCTTTTCATGTTGTGGTCTCATTGAAAGGCAAGCAAGTTATTTTACTGTGGTACTTTTACTGTACTGAGCCACTGGATTTAAGATAAGATATCTTTGGCATATGCACGGGCCTGTACAAGTAGTAGTGCCAGTCCTTCAATTGTGGAACTGCCTTGTGCGTCTGCCTGAGGACAGGCTCACCAAATTTGATAAATATCTCTGGTAAAAAAATGTATTTAACAAATAGTCAATTTCTATTTTTTAATAATCTTCAATGTAAAATCACAACTTTTAAGCAGACGCTGTTTCAGCTCTATAAAGACCAGTGTGAATTGGATGTGCTCAGTAAACCAAAACTGAGAAATTATGTTCAATTTAAAAACAACTTTAAGAGCCTTGTGTCCAATGTAATTTAAAAAGTCAGAGGTCTCTCTGTGCACAGTGGAGAGCGGGTGTTCTGCCTCTTGCTGTTGAGGTGGGGTGATACAAAGGTTTATTGGAAGAACAACGCTTGTGTGTCTTTGGTGATTTAGGTTTAGTTGAAGATTAATTTCATTATATTTTTTATTGTCCATTGTGTAATGACCTGAGAAGGTATAAGTTTGAGAAGATAAAGTGTAAAATATCCTGATTTATTGTGGTTGTCGGTGATATGTTGAGTTGGCTTTTTAAAAAGAACTTCATGTTGGCAAAAGTTATAGAGAGTGCATGGGTGCTTTGGACAAACAACACATTATCATCATGTGTGGTCACTTCTCTTTAGTGTTGACAGTGTATCTAAGCCTGTATGGGCTGGGCACAATTGTGCATGACACTTCATTCATTCATTCAGTAGTGTTGAAATGCAGTAATGATTTTAAAATAAATCACCTAGGTGTTGCATCAATCCAAAGTGAGTAATGAATGAGTCGTCTAAGGTGCGAGTCTGGATTCAGGATTTTTACAACACCTTATCATTGTTCATTATTCATTCCGAGTCTGTCTGGGGTCAGCATGAAGAGACAGAAAGATGTAAGTCTACAACCACTGATGAATCATTAGAAGAACATACAGTACTTGACCTTCAAAAGTGGACTTTTAAAGGCACTGGTCACATCACTGGTTTTAGATATCGGAAGCTACTTCTCTATATTCATGTCTGTAATATTGCTTTAGTCAGACGGAATAGAACAGGCACATACTGAATTAAAAATGTACAGTTTTATTATAAATAAAGTACAGAACACTATTTACAGTGAGTTAATAAAAATACATTATTATAAAAGGTGTTTTTAGTCATCACTACACATCACTATATTTCCATAGCAGACTCGAAGACCTGCTCATTCAAGTGCAATAGTCATCTTAGTGGGTTTTAGGTCCACCCTGACAGACATTTGTTGGCACATCCTTCCTAGGGTCACAGATGCTCTTCAACAGATAGGCACCGTTCCGTTTGGCGAGGTGCTGTAGATAACAAGTCAAGAAAAAACTGTTAGATTTCAGTTGTCAGTGAAAGTCAGCGACAAACATCATGTTCAAGGTACTCTGCTTTTACTCTTCAGTTAGGGCTGGGCAATATTCCGTTTTGTGGCACATTGTAATAACACTATCTCCAGAAGAAAACACAAAACGAATGCAATATTTTCGGTGTGATATGAATATCTATATATGATATATATAATATATTGTGAGAATAAAAATTAATTTTATAGTTTGTATGTTTTATTTTGACTATTTTTGTATTACTGTATTGAGACCTGTTGGCTGTGTTTGCCATGTGACCACAGCTACAATGTATATGTATTATTTACAACATAAACTAAGCATTTCAATTTGAATGTGTTATCACTGAACGCACTAAAAAATAGGAAATTACACAATTCAATTTTGAAAAATACCATAATTTACATTTTTGATCATATCACCCAGTCCTAACATTAGTTATTCTTTAGCGGGAAAAGCATCAATTGATATTTTAGCAATTTCATAGCAACAGGCAGTAAAGGACAGATACCTTGGGGCAGCTATAGATTTTGGAACTGTAATAACTCCGGCTTCAGGTCTTCTCTGGTGTCATATGAGCTACAGTGTCATCAAATAAGGAATTTGTTTTAAAAATGTGCTGTTGAAAATAGTGAAATACATTGTTTGCTGTTTGTTAGTATAAGACATTTTTAGTCAGATATTGAAATATTTTGAAGTGATTTTATTTGGAAGCAGCCTAAAGGGATTTGTGGCACATTGAGTTTTATTAAGAGGATATCCTGATGGCACTTATTTCTCAGCAAAAGCCAGGAAAAAAAATAAAGGAAAGAGATATAAAAGTAATTTAGAACAGATTAGGTTAAATTCGGTTGTTGTCGTTTTACAAAATCATGCATCAAGATTGTCACGTTGTGCTTACCCCTTTCTCTTGTGAAGAAGCTTGTGAATAAAAAATACTGCTATACACACAACTGCAAAGATATGGATATATTAGTATGTTTGGGATGGATGGATATTTCACTGTATTAAAAATATTACATTACCTAAAAAAACACACACCACACTGATTACAACAGGTGTATAGCCTGAAAAACACAGCCACGTTTATTTATTTCCAGACCAACACTGACATGGAGCTTTAGGATTATGGTCAAACTCACCGACATCTTTGTTTGTATCAACAATGTCTTCTCGTTCTTCTGCAAGCACAAAATATATTAAAAAAATAGTACTTATTATTGTTTACTGACATGAAATATTAGTGCAGCACAAACAGAAGGTAAAGTTAAGGATTCTGGGCCATATTATTGCAACATAAACAGAACAAGGCAGCGTTAAACTGGTTTGACTGGTATATCAGACATTTTTATTAGTCCATACATTTTGCACATGTTATGACAAGTTAATATTAAGTTAATTAATATTAAGGATTGTAATAGATTGGGTTTGTGCAAGCTTTGGCCAATCAGATGCTTGCACAGACGAAGGTTTCACAATATAAATGCAACTATTGGGTGGTTGGTAAAAAAATGCATTTATATACCTTGAGAGGAAGATGGCATTGTTGATGTTGTGCTTGTGTTATTGTCCTCAGCTGTAAAAATACCTCCACCCCCTTTGAACACAACAACAATCACTCTTAATAAGTATTTTCTCACCATGGTTCACTTGGCCAAACCACCATTCCCTCAAATGCATGCAGTGAGCCCATATCCAAGTATTATTGATGGCCATGCTCATACACAGTTGTACCTCGTGCAGAAAGTGAGACAGTTGGTGTTGCACTTTCTGAGAGAGTTGTGTCTTTGTGACCTGAGGTTGTGTCTTGTAAGACTGTAGAAGTTTCTGGAACATTTGGACAGCTTTACATCAATACAACTTAATAATGACTTGGCAGTGATGGAGAGCATGCAATGTTGGAAATACTGTATATACCTTGTGATGGAGTAGTAGTGGTTGGCATTACTGTTTTTGTGGTAAATTCTTCCTTTGTCATACCTATAAATAGGATTTGTATATAATAAGTGTTTTTTTTTACTTTGACATTTGTGGAGAATGTGCATGCATCTACTAAACATATAGGATTAAGCATGTGTTACATGGCCAGTGAGAGTTGTGAGAGTGGCCGTTAGTCAACTGATAACACAGCAAAAACAGATACAGATGAAGACATTTAGATTATCAACGTTTAACATTACATGAGCAGAGGTATAGCATGGATGATTAGATTTATATTAATGGATGACATGGGTTTTAACTTTGAATAGTGACCTTCAACTGACCATTATAACACAGTCAACCTAAAAATACAACGCTACTTCACCATCCCGCACTGAAGAGGGGTGTATTGGCACGTCTTTGTTAATTAAATACAGATCATGTACTAGGGAGTTTTCACATACCAGATGTGTGTTTAACGTTTCTTATACAGAACATGTGTTTTGAATTTCACTTCAATTTAGAGATCTATCTTGTGCTCCTTTGTTATGTCAGTGTCAATATAAACATTGTAGAAATGAATTGTAATCTCAGCTTTACAATAACACTATTTTGTATACAATGTCTATTTCTATTGCTCCATTGTAATCCATAATCTATGAAATGGAAACTAATCCCTTACTGATATGAAAGATGAGGTGTTTTGATGGATGTTGTGAATTACATCATTTTCAGGTACAGTCTATGCTTTTAGGGAGAAAGTTTTGCAAGAGACTTTTATTAAAATTAATTAAAATAAAGAATACATCTTACTTTGACACCGGGGTGGTGGTGCGTCATATATACCATTCTCATCACACATGAGCTCAGCTCTTCCGATCAGGGTGTATCCTTCATCACAGAAATACTGGATATACTCTCCATACTTTGGGTTGTCGGATGTATCCCATGAAGTTTTTCCATTGCTTATTTCAGCTGGTACATCACATATGTCAACTTCAAGCAAAAAAAAATAAAATAAAATGAAAACATGAAATATATTTTTAACAAGAACATTTTGCTGTACTACTTACTTTTACATTCGGATCGTCCAGTCCACCCTGCATTGAAGCACTGTTTATAGCTGGATCCCGTGATTATGTAACTGACAGACAAATATTCAAGTTGCGGATTAATACTAAAGTGCTCAGAAGAAAGTCCTTGTTCTACATCACAAAGGAATATCTCAAGTTTATTCTGAACTGTTCTATGCATCAACGACTTTCTTAACACAGACCCATTATTGCACACAGCAAAACTTCCTGGCAGGGATTCAGTTTGTCTATATTCTGTTCTCTGTTCACAAATCCACCTTGTATGGGCTTAAAGGTATGTCTACGTCAAGCTGCCAGAGAGTGTGCTGTCCAGATGTTAGTAATAAATCAAATAAAACGCTTGAAATGCACACGTTTGAGCATCATAGGTAAAAATGAAACAAAAAATGTCAACTTACCCCGGATCACACGTGACTTCTATTACCGCCCCAAACAAAGTGCCTTGCTGCGTGTCAAACTTCATATGCGGCTGTGGAGGCGGCGGCCCACAATCCTTTTCTGCCAAAAATAATAAATAATAAATACTATATATACATTCCGGCAGATTTATATAGTGCTTTTCTAGGCATTTTACAATTGAGTGCATTGTTCGTTCACACCACGAGTAATACACGGATGGATAATGTTAAGCTACCCCTGTGATCACATCTGACCTGGAGCAGACCGACTACCACCAAACGCACATGTAAATACATAGGCAAGGTTGGTGAAGTGTCTTGCCAAAAGACACCATGGCACCGAGCTAGGATCAAACCTAGAGTCTCAGTGGGCATCCTCCTCCCCCTGATCCACTACCACCCAGAAACCTTGGGCCTTGAAAGACAAAAATCTCAACACAAGCACTTACTTTTGCAGGTTAGATCTGGATCACTCCATGCATCATCGACGCACTTCATAATCCCAGAGCCACCATCTTTAACATATCCATTAGCACACAATAAAGAAATCTCTATGTTATCAGGAAATGTATTCCTCAAAAGAGCTTCATTGGATAGGACTATGTTCCCTACTTGCAGCGGTTTAGGACAGTCACCTGAAAAACATGGAAGAGAGACTAGATTAAGAATTCTTCACTGGATCAAGCACAAAAAAAACTCTAATTGGAAGGTGGGGCCAATTCACTTTCTCATATGGGCTCCTCTGATTTAGTTACACAGATAAAAGTGCTCATATGATTATCAAGACATTAACATAATTCATTGACAGATCCCCTTGAACGTATTTCATTCTGGTCATCTAGAAACGAGCTGACGTCAATAAAATTGGTCAGAGTCAGACAACAAGTAAATTGAGAACCTGGCCATGGTCATTCTCACACCAACCAATCTGTATTAAAGACATATTTGCAGTAAGAGCTATAGTTGTGTGTGGAGAGCTACAAACTACTTGAAAGAGATTACTGCAGGAAATGTCTGATGTTTATACTGGCATCATCTTCAAGTATTTTCTCCATCATCTCTTTGACACAAGCCAAGACCACTGGAAAACTTTCCCTGCCAATTCAAACATAGAAATATGTGATCCAGTCAATACTTTACCAGATTATAACCCATTACTCAAGGCCATTTTTCATAGCACATGGTCAAGTAATCGAAATGATCATATAAATGTAGCGTTAATAATTTACCTGAGACGATTCAAACCAGAGCGTGGGGAAAGCTACTGACCTAGTGTTCTCACAACAAAGAGGCAGAGCAGCAGTAGGAGAGACTTCATCCTCTGAAGTCCACGCGTGTCCGGTAAAAAGTCCATCGTGGAGCCGCAAAAGTAAGAACAAGGCAATAGACGGCCGTCTGTGTCCAACTAACTGCTCGGTAAAGAGAGGAGACACGCGCGACAGTGAAACCTCCCACAAACGCACATTCACTATGAACGCCAGTGCGTCAAGTTCACCGAGGTGTTAAGATGATAACAGGAAGTGGAGTTAGATTTGAACAATAATGGCAATAAATTCATTTTTCTGCTCGCCACCATAATCACCCAAAAAAATAATAAAAATAACAATAAAAAAATAAAAATCAATAGAGTTTCAAATGTGATGTGTTATTAAGTTAAGAGAATTATTATCACAGTATTCACAATATATACAGACTAACCAATACATCATGATTACAGAATTTAGGGGAAAATTCCGTATGGTGATGTAGGGGAATTTGACCAAAATAATAGTAGGCCTAATTAATGTCATTACCCCCACATTCAAAAATATGATTCACAATTTTGGGGAAAAATATTATAATCAAAATGTTTTTAAAATACTATGGCATTTGATTTAAATATCAATACAATAACTGCAAGATTAAAACAGGGATCCACATTATAGTGGTGTATTTTGAAGTGCGCAACAGGACCCTCGATCTTTACGCCCCGCTAACTTGACTGCCACTGTCTGGAGCGGGACAAACTGAATGACATTAGAAAGAAGCCCCACGAGAGAGCGGGACAATAATAAACACCAATTAAGTCAAAATGACAATACATTATGCCGTTCAGCAGTGTTATATATATTAACTTGACTATAATCCACTAAACTGGTTTGATCTGACATCAGCGCTCCTCCTGTTGGAACAAGTACATTGATATTTCTTCTCAGTGGAACATTGAGGGCGTGTCCTGCTTGCGGAAAAATATAAGGGGTTCCCACAGAGGGGAAGCCTCCTTTTGTATTGTCCTGGATCCTATTGTGTTGGAGGCTGAACAGTAAACTGACAAACTCAGAAAAGAAATGGTCTGTAAGGAAACCATAATTATAAAATATGGATGAGACGAGGCACGCTGACGTTTTCCATAGGATGTTAAAGAGCCGGACTCACTTTGTGGTTTGTGTTACGTCGTCATGGTTACTTATGGCTGCAGATCAGTGCCTCATACATACACTGGGGTAAATTCCAATGTGTTCACTCCAACACCCTTTATTACACGAGTTTGTTGACAGGGGCTGCCTGGTGTCCCCGCCCTATGTTGCTAGAGATACTTTACACAGAAAAAGGCAAAGTTCAGGGGCCAGTACTGGACTAGTGAAAGCCTCATCAAACCGTAAACCGTGTCCTGGAGAAAGGTTAAGCAGTTAAGTGGAACATCTGACTTGTAAAACACCCCATGTCCTTGTAAGGTCTGTGTAAAGCTGGCATAGGCTTATCTAAGACGTATTTCATGCTCAACACTTTAAACACGGTTCTGCTTTACTTATGTCCACAAACACACAACACTGAAAGATTGATACAGCCCCCTTTTCATTGGCTCACCTACAAGAATGCATCTGCTTCTCCTCAAGAATATTTGTAAGGATAATGCCAATAATACTCCTCTGCGCCATCACTCACCTGACTGTACCTAACTTATCAAAAAGTATCCAGAAAATGTAAAATACCTTGTGGAACTGTGTCCACTAGATGTTGACATGGCATATCTGGATTTCCATTTACACAAAGGCTTAAGTGACAAAGTCTTTTTCCCCAGAAACACAAACTGAATTTTACTGTTTGTGGTTGAAATACAAAACTGTGACATCTAGTGGTGAAATGTACAAATGACATCAAATGAAACGGCAGACTTCGCCAAAATATGATTAAAAACAACTAAAAACTGTAACATAACTATATAACATGGAGGTTGTTTCAGTAATATTATGGATTGTAGGTATGCTCAACTCGGTGGCACAGAAACAGTGGATTAGTTTATGTAAAGAATTAATTTGATTTTTGAGAACATAAAACAATTGGAAATTAGAGACCTGTGATTTAATTAGTTGTGAATGTTATATTGATTTAGTGGATTTGCTAATATAACATTACAATATAACAGTTTGGTAAACTTCAGAGGATCAGAATTGAGCTAAAATGATCTAGTTTCTCCACAGGGCTTTAATAATCATTGGTATGTAATAGACCCAGTGCATAATGCTAAAAGATTCTTGTAATGGAAAAAAAAAAACAGCTACTTGAAGCACGAAGCACTCTTCTTGCTTTGTGGTGAAAAGCACTTGGCTGCCATGACAACTGGAGATCTCCCACAGAAACACTGGTTTATGCTGCATTGGTGTGATCAGTGTTGGCCAGTTTGAGGCCGCAGTGCAAGTATTTGTCTTCATGACATATACAGATATTTTAAGCATGGGTTTGAGGACATGCAAAAAGTTAATTCGTTTACAAAACCCAAAGTTCCAAAGAAACATCTGATTCCAGTCATGTGACCAGACTAGATTTTTGAAAGCTGCCATCTCTTCCTGCTAATCCCAGACAGACTCAATGATGATGGCGGTTTATGGAGCTAAAGTTGAAGGCTAGAGATAAGGCTAGTTACAAACTAAAAGCGTAAAGCGCGTGTGTGTGTATTGATGAGATTGTGATTCATGGTGTGTTGTTTGGGTAAAAACAAATTCAGGAGATGTTTTCAGTAAAACTTTATTTTCAGTGCATGAACAGAACACCATGTCAAGGTCTGAGCCAATCCTTTTTCTATCCATGATAAATACTCTCTTTTTGTACATAAAAAAATAATGGAGCATTTTATTATACCTCTATTTTTTCTCCCTTCACACTCAGCAACTATTTATAAAGGTGCTGTACAATGTACAAAAATTTACATCTACCAGCCCTACGCAATGTCAAAGATACAATAAGGATTGTTTTTCTAATGACGTGATGCAAGGCCACATTATGATGCACATATGGGAAACAAAAGGTTCAAAAATAAAACAGAAAGCAGAATTACAGCAGCGTAGCAAATGAGAGAAAACAACAGAAATCTGCCTGTACCTGATGCAGTTGGATTTACCGAGTTAACCAACAACTATTGCACAAAACTGGCCACTGACCACTGGCTCAAAACTCATCCACATTGACTTAAACCCTGAAACCCCATTATACTTGTACAATCAGATTAACCCGTCCATCACTTACCGACCTGATAATCATGATGCTACTTTGCTGTGTTCCCTGAGCACATCTAAATACACAAGCCCCCAGTCAAACGTTTGTCATAGACCTCACCATTTACCTCCACATATTAACTCAGCACAGATTAAAACCACTACTCAAGGAACTCCTTTGTCCTAATCAGGACCCTGGCATATTTTCAAACAGCAGATTCGACAAAAACATCATATGAATAAAATAAAATAAAATCTGACAACCTGAAATACGGTTTGAACTTTATCGATTTAAGACTTTAAGATAAAAACACAATAGCAGTTAGAAGCAGGTCACAAATTAAATACATCTCATTGCCATTCTTTTATGCTACAAGGGCAGATGCAGTGCAATGGATTTCAATAGATACTTTAAAGTTATAATCTGCAAAACATGACACATTCAAATATATATAGTATGGGTATATTATATTTCACATGAGACAATTTGGTACAGCAGTTACCTTTAGGTCATGAACTACAAAGGTTCTTCCTACCACGTGAATACATTGGAAGGATGATGAAATCTCAAGAGTATACGGAAAATCTTTGCAGTCTATAAAAACGTGGAATGGCTTGGTACAGCTACATATACAGATATGAATCTATTATCTGAATAAATTACACACAGGTTGGTTATTATACACATGATAAACAAGTTATCTAACCACAAGTTTCTGGTCTTTAAAATTATACTGTTACAATTGAACAGTCTAGAGTCCTCAATGAAATGAATGCTGCTGGACTGTTATGTGGGTCTGCCTGGTGCTGAGAATGAGGAGTAGACTGTGTACAAGAAAACAAACAGGAATCCACTGCATGCATTTGAGCAAACATTTAAATAAAAGTTGTCTCACTGATCTATCGAGAAAGGTCAAAAGTAAACCTTATGAGACTCAAACTAGTGTATCTGATGGGCCAGAGGCTTGTACTTGCTCTGACGGGCCAGAGGCTTGTACTTGCATATGGGTCGTTGCATTGTAATGGGTGAAGCGGAGTAGTAGTTGTTCCTCAGGGGCTCCTGGGATTGGCACATATTCACATTTCATAAGGTCTTCTCTGGCATGGCCCCGGGCAGGCCCTTGTGTAAAATGCTGAGGCAGCAGGCATGGCAGAGGAGCTGCTACAACCCACACAGTAAGTCACAGATTTAAAAATAATGGACATGGTCCAAGTGGCATCTTCATGCACTCCTCTGTTTTATGGAAGAACTCTGAAAAAATGTTTTAATATATTCCACGGCACAGCTCAGTCTGGGTTCAATATTCTATCACAATGGGTCACGGAGAACCTCTGCCTCCGTCAGGATTTTGGCTGAGCTTGGCACTTTCCAAGGGCCAGGGCTAATAGGTCCCATTGGGCTCTGTGGAGTCCCTGGTATAGAGGTGAGAATGAAATCCTTACTGCCCTCTTTGGAACAGGACGATGTGTCACTCCCTTTAGCATCTCTGGGAGAAACCACAGACCGTTTCCCTTTCCACATATCTTTAAAAGACGACAGTGATTCTCTTTTGATTTGAGCATCTTTCCCTCTCTTACCATCTTCTGACGATTTGAGCTTAGCATTAGCATCTTTGTGCCCCGAGTCTGTTCTTACTTCTTTGTCACTCTGTCTATTTATATGAGGAGATGTCCTGTGGTGATGAGACACTCCTCCATCCCTTCTTTTGAAGCTCTCTTGCTTGTGGCCTGCCATTGTCCTTTCTTCTCCCCCACCCTTCCGTTCCATCTCAGCTAATCTTCTGATCTCCAGGTTCGCCTCTTTCCTATTTCTCTTTTCCTGATCCAAGCTCTCTTTGCTGGAAAAGTCCTTTAATCCCCTCTGTGTAGCTAGCTGATGCTCCCGTTGCTGCGGGGTTAGAGCTTCTTGCTGGCTGGATGTAGCGGACCGCCTGGTGCTAGGTTTAGTTCTTGTCCTTGTCGGCGATGTCCTCTTTCTGATGGGTGTTACTTCCTGTACCTCAGTGTTTTTAGGTCTGGGATGCTCTTTGGCTTTAGACATTGATTCCACTATTCTCTTTGGGGTGGTTAGCTCAGTCGAGTCTTTTGCGGGCCTGGTTCTCTTGTAAAAAGCGTCATGCTCAGTGGTGGTTTGGGGCGAGCGTGGTTCTGCCTGGTCATCTGCCCACTCACCGCACTCGTCCACAGAAGCCAGACCCATGCCGCTACTGTGCAAGCTGCGGCCTGGTGGGGACATGGTGCTCCAGCTGCGGGAATGTTTCAATTTGCTGGAGAAGAGTGAGGAAGCGTGGATGGAAGACCCAGTGGGATATGGAGAAGACAAGGGTGATGTATCAGAGAAAAACACCTCTTCGGAGTAGCTGGCGGGTGAAATGAGTTTTTGATCATGTGGACCTGGGTGAGAAGTAGAAAACTAACTTTCAATATTTATAGTTGCAGTAATAAAAGTTCACACAAAGGTTCAAAGGTGTACGTGTAGTTTCCTGAAATAAAAATTAGTTTTAAAAAATTGATTATCTGACCCTGTGATGTATGATGTAAAGTAGGTATAGTAATACTCCACTACTATTGCTATACAAATCACTGTTTACTACTGACATAACAGCACAATGTAGCACATATATGTACATAGTCTTAACATTTTATTTGATTACATACAGTACAGACCAAAAGTTTGGACACACCTTCTCATTCAATGAGTTTCCTTTATTTTCATGACTATTGACATTGTAGATTCACACTGAAGGCATCAAAACTATGAATTAACACATGTG
>JAVQKC010205985.1:0-12450 GCA_036025475.1 Philypnodon macrostomus | reverse complement strand
CAGAGGAAGTGTCTGTACGGTGTCTGTACGGAGCAATAAACACATCTGTGTTGGTTTATACAGACAAGAATACTAAACGGATCTATGTCAGAGTCTCCTGAGATACTGTAGTGAGTCATTAGATGTTATTTGTGACTGGAGCCGTGTTTTTGTGTGACTTCTACGATCTGAAGATGAGATTTTCCTGAAGGCTGGTTCAAGTATCACAAAACATACGACTAAAGATCATAGAAACACACGTGATGAGATTATCAACTGGACTGACTGAGGAGGGTCTGAGGGTCAAAGGAAGTTTTCGCGGCATGAAACCTGTGAGTTTAACATGACAGGTTTAAAAATGTCAAGCGACAAGTTGACGCGAAAATTTCGCATTTGTTGTGTTTGGTGTGAACACAGCATTAGACAATGAATGCTTGCTTTTAGTTTGATTATGTAGAGTCAGAGGTACAAAAACAGACCATTTGGGCCAGTGAGAGGTAATAGGCTATAGTTTTGACACCCCTGCCCTAAAAAGTGATCCTTTTTGCACAACAGGTCAACATCAGCCAAATAGGTAGATACTGAGATCAGTCAGCCTTGTAAATATCCGGTACCCGGTGCCGATGTTGAGCCGACGTTCATCCCTAAAATCAGGACTATTCAACTTCATTTGCATTGGGGCCAAATTAGAAAATGAAGATTTGTGAGGGCCGGACAGACAGTTGACACATTAATCATTACTGGCTAAATGTTCTTAAAAATACTGAGGTACATCCCACATATGACATAAACACACACAGGGCTTGACATTAGCACTAGCCAACTAGCCAAAAATGCAGGTACATTTCTAGCCAATTTGTCCTGTTGGATTTTAGCCTACATACAGTACATTTAACTAGTAGTCAGTCAATAAAAACACATTGGCAAACAAAATGAACAAAATTGAACTGAAATGTAAATTCTATACTCTTAACATGTAAATTGCGGCCAGTAAAAATTTTAGTATCTAGTATCTTTTGAAGAACACTAGCCACTCTGGCCAGTGAGCAAAAAAGTTCATGTCAACCCCTGGCCACACACACTCTTCTTTTCTTAACCTTGATACTGGAGTTTCAGATACATTTTCACTCGGGCCAAATTGATCCTTATAGGCCTATATAACATTTAGCACCACTTCAAACTAGAGCTGCACAATTTTGAAAAGAAAAAAAGATCTAATTGTGATTTTTATGACAAATACTGCGATTAGATTGTTTTGAAACCAAGATATATATAAAATATATTTGGTTTTAGTTATACTGCTTAAAAAACTGACCATTTAAATTGCGATTTCAATTTGATTGTGATTAATGGTGTAGCTTCAAGAGTGTATCAAATATTCCATGGTGATTGGAGGTCTGCTGACGTCAGTAACTTGCATCGTAGCATCGGCTCAATAATAATTGGCACGTAGCTGATTCTCTGTCAGTCTGTAAAGAGAGTGCCCACGCACACAAAATGAAACAGCTGTATTCTGTATTCCTTTCCTTATTACGGGCAGGTCCCAATGCACCGAGACAATAAAGCATGAAGCCCTGTGCATATTTACTCTATAACCACATGTTTATACGCGCTCGGATGACACACTTGGACTAAAGAATGATGACATAGTGAGAGTGAGAACTGCAGTCATGAATCTAATGCCATCAATGGTATCTGTTACAGGATCTCCCATTTAACAACATGAAAGCGATGAGGCTGTGCTCATGTACACATTAACTCTGGTGCTAACTAGTTGTACAATGGCTGAGTACGTATCCGCTAAAGAAGTGTCTATGAAGAGGAGATGGAGAAAGGAATAAAACTAGTCTTGATGGATTTTCTGTCGTATTTAAAGAAGCTAATGCTAATGGGTTACACTAATGGTACAGTAGTGATTGGCAGTAGTCTGTATATGTCCAAGGCTGATTTCTTGTAGAGACTGACATTGAGTTATGATTGCTTTTTTTTAAGTTTCCTGGTTGTGCATGTAAACACAGTATCTGGGATAAACCAGTATCCTGTTTTTGAGAAACCCAGTGACTCTACCTGGAAAATTCCCATAGTATTCAGGATACTGTGGCATGTAAACACAGTATCCTGAATACTGACTGCTGCTGTGAACTGAGCATGTGGGGAAAGACAGACCAAAACAAACATGGTGTGACTGACGAAGTTCCCACAGTTGCTGTAACGTGTAAAAGTGATTCCAAACCCGGAGCTCTGCAGGATTTGACAAAACTATGCAGCGGTTCATCAACACGGACATGCTTTCTACTTCACAGAAGTTTTAGTGGCTTTTACTCCGCTGCTGTCGGACTAAACAAAATTTTCACTAGAGCCACTATGGCTTTGGGACGTTTTTTCCACCGATTTCTTGCTCCTAATGCTCCGTGTCAGTCACATTTCACTTCAATGGAAGACACCACATGCTTAAACACTACAGGTTTTGAATAACCCATGTTGGTTAGCATTAGCCACAGTGTGCAGCTCACTACAGTACACACACCCGTCCCGCTCCTCATACGTCCAGGATACTGTATTTTCTCATGTATACAGGAATATGAGTTGAGTATGAGCAAAAATCATGTGTAATACCTTTAATTAAATTTAAACTGTAAATAAATAAAAACAACTACAAACACTCTTTCCCTATATTTGATCATGATAGTGTGTGAGTGTGTGTGAGTGAGTGTGCATACGTGTGTGTGAGTGTGGGTGCGTGTGGGTGTGTGAGTGTGTGCCGGTGTGTGATCATGCATGTGAGTGTGTGTGAGTGCGAGTGTGTGTGTGCGGGAGAGTGCGTGTGTGCGTGAGAGTGCGTGTGTGTGTGAGTGTGTGTGTGAGCGTGCGTGTGTGTGTGAGCGTGCGTGCGTGTGGGCAGATGATGGATGGTAGATGAGTAGAACATATCTCACACCTGCTGAGATGCTGCTGATTGAATCCTGACACTTCCTCTGTACAGGCTTATAGAGACGACGCCAAAAGATCCATCAAATCACTCATCTGTTAGCAGCACATGTTTGAAGACAGTAACACTACACTGACACACTGCTCATTTAGATAAAGCTCAAAGGGATGTCATGTCTTCAACGTTTATATAGCACAGTTGTATTGTAAAAATAATAAACTGATGCTATTAGCTACATTAACTATTAGCTTTTTACAGTTTTCACAATGCACTTTTATGGTGAACATTCCTCATATACATTCACTAGACAACAATAATATATCTTTCATGTGTGGATTTGTTATGAAAGAAAAATAAGTATGGGCTCACTTTTTTTTTTTTTTTTTTACAAATTTCTAGACGATAACGTTCATATTAAAAGGTAGTACCACAAGTGACCACTGGTGGCTATCAAATGCATATGTAGAACATCTATAGGTAAACTGATTGAATGTTTTTATTGGTGTTTTTTTAAAATTTTTTTTTATTTAACTGTTTTTATAATAGTAGTTTATAGTTGAGCTGGTGAGAATAGTTAATTTAGTTTATTATGGAAATACAATTACAAATGAATAAAGTATATATATCTATATTAATGAAATGTATTAATACAATCAGAATTACCACCATTGACGAATTCAACTCTGTATGTTCAGTATTTTGTCTCTCTTAAAAGGTGGAATAGAAGATGTTTGGGGCAATTTCTAAACCATGCAACTGTTATTGAGTTTTTGAAAGAAACACATGAACGTCGAACTTAATAAAGGCTATAGAAAACAACTTCTGAGTGACTCGAGTCTACTCCAGTAATTCACAGCTCAGTCCAAGGAGGAAACGCCCCCAAACACCAGAGCATGGAAGCTAAAGCTAACAGACAACCACGATCTATTAGCAACTGCTCAGTGGCCACAAAGACTCGCTTATCATAAAGCCAATAGGAACTCAACAGTAGAACAACCTTGGATGTGTATAAAGACAGCTTCTGGCCCTGTTTTCTTTCAGCTCTTCTCTTCCTTTAACAGATAGCTGCTTTAGGTTTCCTCTCAGATGTTTCTCAAGCCTTTTCAAAGTTTTTAATTGATCATGTCTTAAAGGGGAAGCAATCACATTTTCACAGAATATAAAATATATTCTTAGAAATATCTTCTATTCCACCTTTAAAATGAGCAATATATTTGCAGCGATTGTATTAGCAGAGTATGTGACTTCAGTTAAACTCAGAGTGTACTAGGCAACACAAAGAAATCTTACAGGTTTGGGCAACACGCAAGACTAAGATGAATGTTAAAAGTCTGACATGAGCTATGAACTATGGTAGTCCCAGTAAGTGTTCAACATAGCCTGAAGTCAATGTAACAGGTTTAAACAAAGAGCTCTGCAACTTGAGTTGTCAAAGTGACTGCGCATATTTACTAGAAAAAATGTAGTAGCCGTGGTTGTCGGCCTAAACAAATAGTCCTTAACTACATTGTATTAAGTACAATGTAATACACTGTGTAACAAACTGTAATAACATGTAACTACATTGTACTTAACCCTAACCCCAACCCTAACCTTTACCATTATGTATGTACAATGTTAACAGTTTGTTAATACAGGTTTATTATACATGTTATGTTTTCTACAATAGTGCCTGTTCAGCCATCAATTCAATTTTTTGTATTTTACTTTTTCACGCTGGTTGAGCTTGTGTATATAAACACACATTTGAATGCACAGACATACATGTACCACCTGTAACCCTGATGTGAATTCACTGTTTACTGTGAAAACACCTGCTGTGAGAGCTATTTTAACTGGAAGCAGAGTGGTGAAATTTGATGTGTAATTAAATTTAATGAAGAGTCCAAAGGCGGTGTTCTATTGAATCTTTCAGTGATTTTCAGGTTTTCACTTTCAACTGTCTGTAGCTGTCAGCCCAAGGCTATTTGGTCAAAGTTCAAATGAGCAAAGCAGTTATGTGGGTTGCCTATTTTCAAACAAACTTGGGCTATAGCTTCAATTGCAAAACTAAATGGCTCCAATAGTTGCCAGTTATGTTGAACAGTCACTATATTTACCGGCTACTATTAAAATGCATGTAGATATTCAACTGATATTATTATTCAGGCCAAAATATACTACATTTAAAGAAAAGACCTTGGTGTTAGGACAGATTGTTGCTGGTAAGTTGTCTGTTAAATTGCATTAGTGGAGCAGAATAAATGGTATCATCCAATTTTTCTCTGTAGTGATGTCTGGATATCTACTGAATGGAAAAAATGTGAATTATATTATATTGTATCATGAAAAGCAGTGTGCATTAATGGTCACTAGACAATATTTCCACACTATAGGAAGTAGAACATCTCCAGTCTCTGCGTAAAGAGGAAGCCTTCACAGTTAAGCTCCTTTCACACTTACAGACTAACCCAGCCATTTTCCAGCATTTTGCCAGAACAGGGTTATGTGTGAATAAAGCCAGAACTTATTTGGTAAATTTGCCGGGTCAAGACCTAGTGACATTACCGTCAATTTGCTAGGAACGATCTAGTGTGAATAAAAGTCGGAACATTGCTGGGAAAGGCACAGATTTGCGTCAGTCACATGATGTCACACTCGCTGAAACAGAGCAGTGGAGAGAAAGTGAGTGAGCTCGTCAAAAGTTGTGACTTCTGTCGACGAAACCACAAAGGAAGAGATGATGAAGATATGGGTCTCATCCTCACGCAGCTGTCTTTGGAGCTACTGGTGTGTTGGACTAAGGCAGGACTTTATTCTTGCATCGTTTTTACTTTTTCAATCCGTAGAGTTTGGATTGTTTTGCTTTTTATTTTTATCTAAAAGGCGACTCTGTCCAGTCTAAAACAGTCTAAAGGTAAGCTCAAGTAAACGCAGACTATTTCAGATGTACATCATATTTATATCTGTAGGCTACTCCATCACTTTGGCAGTTTTCTTAAGTTAAAGTCTGTTGTCTGTTTATAAAGACTGACGTGTGCGGGTGTAGGTTGTGTATCTCAGATGGCTTAAACGTGCAGTTCATGTTCAGACGTGTGTGTTTTTACTGCTCTTTAGGCAATCAGGTATTGGTGTTTACCTGGGTGAGACTGCTGTGACCCTGAGGACTGAGAATGCGGAGTTAAGTGTGAAAAGAGGTGACCCGGCAATGTTCTGGTACTGAGAGTCATGTGTGAAAGGCTATAATCGCTGGAGGTTCCGGGAATGTGATGCCCGTAATTTGCTGGGAACTAAGTGTGAAAGTGGCTTTAGTCTGAGCTCATCTACATTCTCCTGCCGCCCCAATGAGCTGCTGCTTTTACAAAGGGGATAGAGAGGGCAGTGTTTGAGACTAGTGTTGTCACGATGGTTGCCCGTGGTTACACACACACACATCCAGCCTGGCTCCTTACTGCACACAGGACACTACTCAGACTGTTTACATGCAGGGTTTAGCTGGACAAAGCTCAGAGTTGAATATATAGACCTATTAAGTAGCTTACTTGAACAAGAGAGAATGAAATTGCTGAGTAGAGCTCTATTGTTAGCTGTAGAGCTTTCTACAGCTAATGCTAATTGCAGTCATGTATGGAAATAATGCTACGATCCAGGTGTTAATTAAAGGTATAATATAAGATAACATAACATATTTTTTAAATATTACTCAAAATAACATTTACTGTGCATTAGAGGACTATTAATTAATACTGAAAAATAATATATAATATTCATAAATCTGGGAATTTGTGGGACCTAAAAACTATTTGTTGGACCTAAAAACAATCAATAATAGACCTTGTGGGTAAGTCTCTTAATGGTTGATGGAAGAAGCACACAATGACTGAGAAAGAAAACTGAAAACAGTATTTCTTTTGCAGATAATAGCATCAAAGTCTATGAGGAGGGGAAGGAGAAAATAATTTTACTAAAGTCATTATTTATGGAATTTTAGTATATTAAGAGATGCTAAAGCTAACCACAATTAGCATTAAGGCCGCGTGTTTGACATTGACTGACACTAGTTTCTGAATTGTTGCAAACAACCTCTGTTATACCTTTAATACCACATAACTGATATGTAAATACACACCAATTGTCATTAATATATATAGTTTAATGATGTAAATAATAGTTATTACTATAACTGCTCATTCATTTGGAAGTCTGCAAGAATGAGTAATCTATCCCAATGTCCCTGGAAGTCCTGGGCTACTGTAATTTATAAGTCTTGCGAGAAACACAAAGGCTGTTACAGAATGTCAAGACTCAAAGAAATGGAAAGATAAAAACTACAGTATTACACTATTATTATTACAAAGTCTGTATTATTTGTATTCTGTTTATGTATTACATAGTTGCATTGTTCCTCATTAAATACACCATTAGCATGCAATCCACTTTTTCCCCCCATCTCCTCTCTGCCTTCTCGCCTGCAGCACTTGAGATGTTGAGATGCTTGAGTGATTTTTCCTAACCGCTGCCACTGCTGAGCCGGTTTAGTCACGCACACACCACAAATGGACAGAGAGCTTCTGTATGACATGCACACAGGTACAAAGGTGGTGCTGAGCTGTGGAGGATAAGCAGCAGGAAAGAGACAGGAAGGCTGGCTGATGCCACGGTTACATCAGCTGTGTACAGTTTGACAAGAAACTAGACAAATATTAGTGCATTTATAAGGTTTAGACATTGACTACACAATAAGGGTATAATCCGTCTGACCAGATGTTGGATGGCACAGAATTTTTAGCTAAAACCAAGTGTCCCACAAATTGAGGTTGTGTCCCACATTTGACTCATGCCAGCACAAACAGTTTCTCTATAGTCACTTCTGGTCCGTGATCAGGTCTATGCCTGTCATAATAATTAACTATATCGACTTAGTGTTCAATATTTGAAAATGAATAAAGATGTTTTTTTTATATATTTTTTTTATACATGTCGTTTGGAAACATCTCAGTAGTGATTTTGCCCAATTTAATAATAATTTATTTACTGTACATAGATTAGGAAATTAGACAGAATTAGATGTTTACTGATATTGAAAAGGATATAAAATCGGGATTATCATGCTCTAGCATCAATGTATGAGTGTATAAAACTGTCTACACAATAATATTGAACATTGAGATATTTTCTGAGGTAATCTATAGTCCTTCAAAATGTATTATCGTGACAGGCTTAATCAGGTCACCCTTGTTATAATTCACAGCTTAACAAAATTCATATTTACATGACATGATTTTTACCTTGTTCTGTAATTTAAGGTATTTTTTGCTAAGTTTTTGGTAGTACTTATACTGAGAAGAAGGTTCTCACTTCCCGTGGAGTATGAATTGGCCTTTAACCTCACGACAAGAACTGTTTAAATTACACTTGTGATTTATGAAACATCCACCACTCTTCACACAGGCACTAATTAGAGCCAAAAGCCTCTCCAAATGCCTACATGCTAATGTAGAGTCAACAGATCAACTCGCCCAATGTGAGGGGAATACATTTGGGCTGTGCAATAAATCAAAATCAAATCACAATCAAATTGCAATTTGTAAAGGCTGCAATTTTTGGACAATATAGTATCCTCTGCACAAAACAAAATATAAGTAATAACCTGCTTACAAACGTGTTCTGAAAGGCATGTTATTCAATAGTCAAGTTAATACTTCTTTGAAGCTTCCAGACAGGTTTAAAATGTCTGTGTACTGAATCACAAATTGCAACTCTAATCCCAATTAATAGATATATAAAAAAAAAAAACCACTTGTGCAGCCATATTTTATACATGTTTTTCTAATGCTCCACCAGGATTAGTTGGAATAATACAGTGTATTGATCACAAATGGAAGTACAATATATCTTTTTTTTAATCATTCAACTGTAGAATAAATGAATGAAGCCTAGAGTTTAGTAGCTTAAGTGTGACATGTGTATTGATTCAGGTTTTTATTTATGTTTAATCAGAAAGTGCACATTTCTGAGGGTTTGGTCCAATTTTGGTACAAAAAAAGATGAAAAAAATAAGCAAAATCTATTAATTAAAAAAGATACCAAGTAAACAGTTTTTAGGCTAAATATTAAAGTGACCTGTGTATGTGATCAGTTCAATAAATTGTCTTAAATTATTCTTTTTATTCACAGATAGTGTTGGACAGTAGTGGAAGGCTCATATCACAAGCTTAATATATCTTACATTGGTTCTATTTTTTACTTTCCTATAAACATAGGGCACAGAGATATTTGATTTTTAAACTCGAGATTGTCTGAGTTGGTCCGAGTTTCAAGGGCCATTCCAACTTTTTATAACTTGGAACTTGTTATTCAGTGAACAACTGGAACGGAATTATGTTCCTGTTTATTTATTGATTCATGCAGTTACGTTACGTGGATGCTATGCTAGAATATTTTTGCACTTCATGGATTTGGACTTCTTACTATGCCCTGCTAATTCTTCACGATACTCTGGTGTTGGCCTTGAGGAGGAGCGGGAATCAAACCATCGACCTGAACTACTGCTAGGTTTGTTTCTGGAAATAGTACAATAAGAAAAAGATTTGTCTTTCAAAACATTGTTGCTTTGAATTTTTGTGTTTCATTTTACATCTCATTATTGTCAGAGTAGGGAGCATCTATTATCCATTCAACGCATTCCATTATTTAGTCTCACCAAGACACCCTAAAGTGGTGAAAACCATCAAAAACAACATTCAAGTGATGTTAAATAAATATGCATGCTTTTGTCCTCAGCTGTATCAAATTACTGCACCGGCACACACCATAAATCCAGCTTAACTCCACATCCTGACAGTTTCCCTTCACGTTCGCTCCAAATAAATCACACGCCTGTTCCCAGTGCATACAGATGAAGCAGCAGATGGAAGAAAGATGGCCGCCATGTGTTAGAAGTGTCCTCCTCTGTCACTCCACGCCTCCAGGAGTGAGCCTCTGCTGCAATAAGAGTTAATGATGCATGGTTTAATAGAGACTAGGGCGTAATATACCATGGTATCTCAATATAGGTAAAAGCAATATCCAACAAACTAAATGTATTGACCAGTCCAATAAAAAACAATGTTGTGAAACAGAACATTTTCTAAGAGGTTGTAATTAGCCTTGATTCAGCGTACTGTTAAGTCTTACTTTAGTAGACTCTTTACACACCAATCAACTCTATAAAAGACATCTATTCATCAGAGTTCAGGACACGCAAGTCAATCTAAAAACACAGCACATGGCCACTAACAACACATTATACAGACACATAATGCACATATAAAGTGCATAATAAAACACTAAACACTGTATGTATACATAGAATGTCTGGCAGCCATGGACTGTTTACAGTCATAGTCATTATTGCCAACTAGTGGATAGAAATTACATGGGAGGCCTTTAAGTATCTTATATCTGGGAAGATTTGAATTGTTGACTCGTGATACAGTGCATTTATGCTCTGATCTTCACTATCATTTTTATTGCAACAATGCCAGTGTTCATTTTAATAAAAAAGATAATAAATAGTAAGTATTATGATGAACACTGATGATTGGATGTACACTAAATTTGTAGTTAAAAAGGTTTTCTGAAGACACTGACCGCAGTAGTTTACTGTATAAGACAACAAATACAAAGTCAACTAAAATCTATGATCTTAATCTGAATAAAATCATGCTATAATTTATTTTACCATATAGCACACCCCTACCTGAAAGTACTGACAGTTAGCTGTTTTATATGATGTAGCATTTAGCTTAAAATACTAGCATTGAGCTAAATGCTAAATAAAATTGGTTTCTTTACTTTTAGGATTTACTGGACCACAATAGTTGGCCAGTGTATGCTCAGATTTAATCCACCAATCTCCACAAATCCTACATTAACAAGCTAACTTTAGAAAAAAAAAGAAATACATCATTGGAAACCATTTATTTCTGCTGTCTCAAAACATTGTATTGAATGTTTTTAGCATACTCCCCTATTAAAATTAATGGAAAAGAGCATTCTTAAAAAGTATCAACAAGTCATCCTGCGACGTGATAGACACGAAAAGGGCAACGTGAAACACGCAATTCGTGTGTGAAACATGCAAAGAGAACTTTGGCAACATTTTGCGATGCAATAACCAATCAGGAGTCTGCTTTTGTGGCGAGTGAGGCGCTGACGATGTAGCCCCAGGGCAGGGCCACCAGGGGATCACATTAGAGGCGTCATGGTGGATAAAAAAAATGTATGGAGCAATAAACACATCTGTGTTGGTCTATAGAGACAAGAATACTAAACGGATCTATGTCAGTCCTGAGATACTGGAGAGAGTAAATTAGATGGTGATTTGTGACTGGAGCTGTGTTTTTGTGTGACTTGTACAATCTGAAGCGGAGATTCTCCTGTGAAGGCTGGTCCACGTATCACAAAACAAACAAATAAAGATCATAGAAACACACACGTGATGAGATTATCAACAGGACTGACTGAGGAGGGTCTGAGCTTTAATATATACTGAAGTTTAGATCTAGATTGTGATTTTACAAACACGGGTGCTATCGGCTAAAGCACCACTAGAGTATGCGCCCCACCGTGCCTCATATATACACCCGACCACAGCTCCTCAGACTGGCCTTTTGACAGCTGACATACGGCCCTCGTAGAAGCGAAAGAAGCGAATTTCGGCTCAGTTTGAAGCGACCAGTTCACCTCTTTCACACGAGTTGTTTCAAAATGACCAAATAGACGCAAAAAATTTGCGTCTGTTGCGTCTGGTGTGAATGCACCATTAGTTTAATGCATCATTCATGGCAGGCTTGGTTCCACCCAACATTCAGATTTTGTTGCCTAAATGCCTAATAGGTACAATCTTAAAGGGAGACCATGACATTTTTTACTGGTTTGGTCATATTTCTCCTTCACAGAGTGCCCCCTACAGTTTCAGAGAATACCACTGTCCACAGAAAAAAACACAAAGAATATAGATTTTACATATAGACTCTAGACGATCATAAAGCTACTGTTCAACACAAAAACACCAGGTCTGTGTCAGTTCTTGGAGCTGTCTCTGTAAAAGCCTGTGTAAACACAATTTGCGGTTTTGGCGACACCTGTGACTTGACCAGAGACTTCCAGGGACATTCACCCCACAACAACTCATTGTGGGGTCTGAAGCTGGGGTGGGGTTTGGATGTACCACTAAACTTGCTGCATCCACACACACATACTGAGCTCTCTCAGCACAAGGACCTCATCCATCAGTCCTGGATACATCTACAGCCTGTTCGTCCTGGGAGTGGATCCCTCTATCATTTGGTTCTCCCTAAGGTTTCTCTTTTTCCCATAAATGTTTTTTTTGGAGTTTTTCCTTGCCGCGATGGAGGGTCTAAGGACAGGGGCTGTTCTGGGACAGTCCTGTTGTTTGTATGTTATTGATTGTTTATTATCTGTTTGCAATGACCCTGTCTATTGTTTATTGTTTACATGCATCTCTTTTTGTGAAGCCCTCTGAGGCAACTGTGTTGTGATATAGGGCTATACAAATA
>JAVQKC010205984.1:0-16795 GCA_036025475.1 Philypnodon macrostomus | reverse complement strand
ACATAAGTAGCTTACCATCATCAGGTGTGACTGGAGTGAATGAATAATTCAAAATATGTAAAGCGTCTTTGAGTAGTTGTGAAAAGCGCTATATAAAATTGATGAATTATTATTATTATAATATTAGTCAATCTAGTGAATATCGGCCGTTACCAATTAGGGCTGGGAACCCCGGGGTACCTCACGATACTGATAATATCTCAATATGGCGATACTCGATATATTGCACATAATAACCTACGATATAGCACATTTTGAAGATATGAATACAATATTTAAACTGTATTCTAATTAATAGATTTTTTATTGAAATACTGTTCAAGTATTACTTCAAATGTATCTCATGAATAAGTCGACTTTCTCACAATAAGAAACAAAATGTAAGAACTGCCCGATTTTATTTTTGTGAAATATATAAAAAATAATGAATATATATTATTGCAGATGTTATTATATATTTTGTCCCACCCCTATTACCAATTCTGAACTAATATATTGGTGCATCGCTAGTATTTTCATTATGGATATAACTGTTGTCAAGCTGGTGTGGACTGACTGAGTTGTATTACATTTTGTTGTAGGAAGTATTTGAGCATCACTATCCAGAGATCTCATGTGTGGGAAGATATAGTCAACCGGACTACACTACATTTGCCTTCTGTGTGGCGTAAGTATCAAACAAAATACATAAGAGTTATGTTTATATCTTCAAATAACCCTTACCTTATAGTTATAATAGTCTTGATTTATATTGCACTTTTCAATGCTTCAATACTTTCTCTTGAAATCCATTTATTCACTCCACAGTTAGGGCTGCAGCCTCATTACAATATCACACTTATAGATTTGTCATGGTCTTACTTACGCCACTATATTCAGTGTGACATTAATGACATATGCCTAAACAAAATACATTAACATATTCAAGAATCTCCTTTATCTCGTTATCAGCCCCAATAAAATGTGGTCTGTAGGGCTCAATAGTCTGCACAGACATCTCATGAATATTAATACCCTTGCATCAGCACAGGCTCTGCTCGATCAAGTCTTATTGATGAGGGCTTCGGTCATTTTAAACACCCACAGTCATGTCATACCAATGCTTGCACGCCATTGGCTGATCCAGATGTGCTCAACGCATACGATTGGCTCTTTTCACAGAGACTCCCCAGAAACCCCTCACTCCACTGGCTTCTGTTGCATGGTGCTCAAAGCGAGCTCCATCAAGGAATGTGAAGATATCGTTTGCCGTATAGGTGAGTAGGCAGGCTCTGTGAACATCTCTGCACGTTAACACTAAAGTGCATGTTTCTTTACAGCTACTGGCTTCAAGCACACGGAGTGGTTTGTATAACAGCCTGCATTCATCTTGTAAATAAAGGTTACCTGTAAAAGTAAAATGGCTTCCACTTTATGAAGAGATGACCGACACAAGAGCGTTCTACTGATAAAGACCTTTAATAGAAAGACATATGACAACATTTCATAAATAGTATTAAATGTAGCTGCCAAAATTGTATGTTGGAAAACATGTAAAAAGCTGTCCCGAAAATCACCGGGGTTGTTCGCGCTCGGTCACTGAATGCAGGGCACAACGAGACCCTGTGAGCAAAACATATGGACCCCAGACCCCATGGAAGATGACAATGTTTGTTTTTCCTCGCAGATCAGCACAAGGGGTGCGTGGCCCCTAGTTTGTTTTTGAGTGGGAGAAGAGATGCAATGACCCACAGTGAAATGGGTACATAAGGTTCCTACTGCACTACAACACATCCAACTAGCTACTCTGGCTGATGTCTTCTCAATCTAAAATACAATACAAAATTCAAGAACTTATAAAAAAAAAAAAAATACCCAAGAAATAATGTCCACAAATCGGTTAAGTACGATAAATAGGGTAATATTTGTCGTCACGAGCTCTTTAGGCCCTTTAGGCCCGTTCGCCCCTTATCCTACGGGCCAGCTGGATGTCTTTGGGCATGATGGTCACCCTCTTGGCGTGGATGGCGCACAGGTTGGTGTCCTCAAACAGACCCACCAGGTAAGCCTCGCTGGCCTCCTGTTGAGACACACAATAAAAACATGTCAGTTACATACATTAGTCTGTATATTGAAAGTTACAGCTTTCCAAATGTAAATGTACACACCTGAAGAGCACCGATGGCAGCGCTCTGGAAGCGCAGATCAGTCTTGAAGTCCTGGGCAATCTCTCTCACCAGACGCTGGAAGGGCAGTTTACGGATGAGCAGCTCAGTGGACTTCTGGTACCGACGGATCTCCCTCAGAGCCACCGTTCCTGGCCTGGATAACAGATAGTGGGTTTATTAATGGAACGCTTGAGCATGCTTACGTCACAGCTTAAGCCAGCCTCCAGCTCACCTGTAACGATGTGGCTTCTTCACTCCGCCAGTGGAGGGCGCACTCTTCCTGGCTGCCTTGGTAGCGAGCTGCTTCCTTGGCGCCTTTCCTCCAGTGGATTTACGGGCAGTCTGCTTGGTACGGGCCATTTCCCACTTTCTGAAAGAGACATTTAATTAAACACTTTTACCGCACAACACAAAGACCTGAAAGTTTAAGCCTGTCCGATTTAAAAACCGCTTTAGCTAATGTTAGCCCCGCGCTCTCCTGACACAGTTCCCGCCCCTCCCCCTCTGTCCAGTCTACAGGGAGGCGTCTGGTTCGCTTTTCCATCACAGTCTGAGTTGGGCCAAAAATAATTACTACCACAAAGAGAAACTAAAGTGTGACGAGTATATTTGACAACAATAACGCATGTGACTAAAACTACAGTTGTGAGCAACTCTCGAGATAACCAAGAATAGAACAGACGCCCAGACCGTCGAGTTGTTGCCAGCGTTAGGTGTAGGCCACAACAAGCCTTCCCTCTTCTTCGCCATTTTTAATCGTTTCACCCCCAGGCGACATTGCCTTGAGTAAGACACCATACACAATAACACCTGTCCCATCATTTAAATACTTCCAACGGTACAGGCGTTAACAAGTCAACATACGTTTTTAGGACTTCATTGTTTTGCGTCGAATAGCAGCGTGTTAACTATAGACAAGAAAATGCCCCATTGTTCCGTTCAGCTGGCTAGGATAACCGTTGGTCTAGTGGTTACGAGCCAGACACCAGGGGTTAGTGTTAAAAATCTAAACCTCCAACAAACAAGAGACAAGTCCATAATAGTTCAGAGAACATGGAATATTTACCTTTACTTCGCTAGACGATGCAAGGTGAAGTCGACAGTGACCACGGACGTTGTGCGTAAGGAGGGCCCGGCCCGTGTATTTATCCGCTCCCTTGACGTAATCCTCTACAAATCAAGACGCTCATTGGTCAATTTTCCTGAATGACACGTGCATCAACCAATAGGATCTCGTATAATGATATCGTACAATTATCAAATAAACTATGTGTGGAATTCGGGGTTATAGAGTTTATGTAGTATTTTACACTATATATAATTGTCGAAGTGGCAATGTTTTCACACAACGGCCATTAAATGTGTACAAAAGTGAGGATTTTCATTAAACTTCGCGTCTCACAGTTCCGCGTTGTCCCGTGCCTACTACTTCCTCCTGTCTCGCGCAGGCTCACATCGTAGTAGAATGCGGATTGCAAAGCTAACAAAAATAGCTAGCTACCAAGCTAAAAACAAGGTTATTGTGGTTTCGCTTTAAAGACATAAAATGTCCAAAACACACCCACAGCCCCCGTTATCTTCAGCAGCAACGACCACCGGACCACCCTCCTCCTCTTCGTCGTCCTCGCCCGCCGGGGGCTCGACATCTCCCGCCACCGTGTTGAACGTACAGCCCGAGAAACCTCAACATTACACGTATGTAGCCTGTTAGCTTTGAAGGCTAGCGAAATGTACACAGTCTCACGTGCGGCTCTATTTTACAGCCCTCTGTTCATTTATAGTTGAAGAATTAAATTAGTGATTGAATTATAGTATGGTGTTTTCAACGACTGGACAGTGCACGTTAGAAACATCGTTACAAAGTGCAGCTGTGTGGCATAAAGAGGCCTAACGTTACTATCACAGACAATTCTTTATACTGTTGTTTATTTAAGCACAGTTAGGCTTTTAGTTTGGTCAAAATAATGTACATTCTAGACTTATTGCTGTGTTTGAAGTGGTGCGGTGTTCTGATGTGCTAAATTAAACGCTATACAATTACACACAGAAAAGATTGCTAATAATGGTTGTTCACATTTTTTACTGACTGAACGAGTACACAGTTCAATAGTTAATGTTATATAAAGAGTGTAAACGGCCATTGGACATTGTTTGTTGCACACTGAGCTAACAATTGTGTATGTTTTTTGTAGTTTTAACGATTAAACGAGCTGTTTTAAACCAGTGGACATATGCTACAAGGATCTTTTCAAAGTGCAGCTGTGTGGCATAAAGAGGCCTAACGTTACTATCACAGACAGTTCTGTTTATTTAAGCACAGTTAGGCTTTTAGTTTGATTGTGATAATGTGGTGACTCTATAGAAGACATCATTCAAAAAATTGCTAATAATGGCTGTAAACATACCTGAACAAGCAAACAGAGAATGGCATATAAAGAGAGCCACTGATCATTGAATCACAACCACTGCAAGTTCATTTGATTATTTTTATCTACCTTGATGTATTTGGCTTTTTGACTTGATACTATAAATTAATTTTAATAATAGTTCCCCACTAATCTAACAGTTAATATACACTGTTAATAAAAAGACTTTCATTGTTTTTCATATAGATTATTAATGGTGTCTTGTTGTGTTTTGCAGATATCTAAAGGAGTTCAGAACCGAGCAGTGCCCTTTATTTGTTCAGCACAAATGTACACAACACAGGCCCTTCTCTTGTTTTTATTGGCACTTTCTGAACCAGCGGCGGCGAAGACCCATGCGCAGAAGAGACGGGACCTTTAACTACAGCCCAGATGTTTACTGTACCAAATATGACGAGGGCTCGGGCACGTGTCCCGATGGAGACGAGTAAGTGTACCAGGCTTTATGTCATTGAGTGGATTTTGCCATTATATATAGTATAAGCTAAATTCTAGTCATTAAATCTGCCAATAATTGTGGCTTATTTGTAGTCTTGTAGTCTTCTGTATATGACAAAAAAGTGAATATAAATAATAAAACCTTAGGGAAATTACGGTAAATGTGACTAATTAATTTTAGCATTTAATTAGTCTGAATTTATTAAATAAGGGCCATATTACTGCACAGTGATTTAGCTGAATTGTGGATGGGTTTCAGGTTTCAGGTCTTCATATTGAGTTTTTGTTAAATAAATACAGACATGAATATATTCCTGATTATATTACTTAGTGGAGCCTGTGTAACATGCTAATAGTCTGAGCTCAGTGGAAGTCTATTGGGTGTTTTTCCGTAGGATACAGTTTATTGCATTTCAAAAGCATTTTCTCAGGTAAAGGCAGAGGACACACCTTGTCTAACGGCTCAATTAACATTTGGTGAAAAGTGTCTGTGTGCGCCTTAACACTTGGTTGGTTTGTGATGCTAAGAGACAAACAAAATGCATATTATCAGTTCATTCTCCTGCTGAAGTGTTGATTTCTTAATGATCAACACGTATATGATATGGCAAACCCAAAAAATAATGTGCTCACAACTTTTTTGATAGATTTTAATGTAACAATTAAGATGAACTAATCACATAACAGCAAACGTTAATAATGATGTATCTCTTGTATTTACTGTGAATTCTTTCAGTACAAAGATCAACTTAACGTAAACACGAGCTATGCTTTAAAGCTGTTCCTTTTCACACCAGTCTCATATTCACTATAATATTCACTATTATATTATATTCACATTTATATACTATTCATGTGTTATGTTAAACTGAAATCCTCTAGGAAGAATGTATTTTGAAATCCTTACAGTCAAAATTGTTTTTTGTGATTGGAACTAAAATGGATCCCAAATTGTGAGTTTTTTTTTTTTGTTTTTTGGTCAAACTATCATGACCGAGATACAGTACGGACTCTGTAAATACAGTCATATGGGTCCAAGTATAAAACCTGGCAATTATTGAGTAAATGCAGTTCCTTTTCATCTGTTCCTAAAAGATTTTTCTCTCCTCCCAGATGCGCGTTTTTACACCGGACGGCAGGAGACACCGAGCGCCGATACCACCTCAGATATTACAAGACGGGTTCATGTATTCACGAAACGGACGCTAAAGGCCACTGCAGCAAAAACGGCTCCCATTGTGCGTTTGCTCACGGGTCACATGACCTCAGAAGCCCGGTTTATGATATCAGGTACACGAGTAAAAAAATGGTGATTCAGGGACCAGTTTACATGTGTGTGACTAATTGTATTGTGCCTAACAGAGAGCTGCAGGTAATAGAGTCTCAAGGAGGGCCTGGGACAGCAGAGGGGGGAGGAGGGGACGCCCAGTCGGGACAAGCCGCAAGTACCGCCCTTATAGAAAAGATACTGAGTGAAGAGCCACGCTGGCAAGGTACAGATTATGGTGATTGTTACCGTGGCGTACAGGTTATTTGTACTTAATTTTTCTTATATTTGTTCCCTGTAGATAACAACTATGTCCTGTCCCACTACAAGACAGAGCTGTGTAAGAAACCTCCGCGTCTCTGTCGTCAAGGTTACGCCTGTCCGTATTACCACAACAGTAAAGACCGGCGGCGGAGTCCACATAAGCACAAATACAGGTGCTGTGTCAAAAATGCTACCAGTACATAATGGTGACATTATTATTACAGCTTTGTCTAAACATTGATTGTGTATTTCTTGGACACAGAGCACTGCCATGTCCCGCTGTGAAGCAGAGTGAGGAGTGGGGAGATCCCAGTAAATGTGAGGGGGCAGAGGGCTGTCAGTACTGCCACACCCGCACAGAGCAGCAATTCCACCCTGAGGTCTGTATTCAACAGCTTATACATTATACAGTCATTATACATACAAGCTACATACAATGAACTGGCATAGATCAGATGGAGGGTTAGTCCTGAGTGCCTGTTTTTATTTTTATTCTGTTCACAGATTTATAAATCCACAAAGTGTAACGACATGCAGCAGTCCGGCAGCTGTCCCCGAGGACCATTCTGTGCCTTTGCTCATGTAGAGAGTGAGTCATTTACACGTGTGAACCATCTCCGCCCTGTCTTTGATACATCTAATGTGTTTTATCCCCCACCTGCAGAGCCTTTGGGCCCAGAGGATTCGTCTCTCTCCTGCCCCACACCCGGCTCTCCCCCAGCGCCCAGGCCTCCGGACCCCCTGCCCGCCCCGGAGCCTCCATCCAGCCCAGGAGGCTTCAGCGCTGGGCCCGGTTCACTCACAGACCCCTTCTCTCCCACTCTGGGCCGGTGTGTGGCCGAGCAGGGTCTTCTGGGTAACGTGATCTCTTTCTGTGAGGATGTGGGCGGGGCTGAGGTGCTTTCTCCGTGGGCTGGAGAAGGGAGTTACTGTAGGGCGCCTGGCTTTGAGAGGGAAGATCAGGTAAGAGACCAGGATACTGGGCTATTACATGTGAAGTGTTTAGATTTGAATGTAATGTTTGATTAATCTGTGTTTGTGGTTTTAGGCCAAGCAGAGAGGTTTTGCTCTTGAACGCAGCAGAGAAATGGCCCCTACACAAAACAAGCAGGTAGGAGTACATTTGATATATATATATATATTTAAGTATAATAACTGGAATAAAAAGATAATTGCTTTACATTTGAACAGAGACAGTCTATTCAATCAGTTATTCACCAAAAAAAAATCCACACCAATATTTAATTAATCTCTGTGACAGAGTTAAAATCTGACCTCTATCTAAGATTATTTTGAGACTAAAGACGGTAAGGGGCCTCATTCCTGTGAAGTATTATTAATGCAGTAATGATAACACATTTTGTGCTCTAGGACCTGTTGGTGTTTTTACCCGTGGGCAGTCCTCTGAGTCTATCCTCCAGCATTCCCTCCAGTCTGGCGGCCACACCTCCCAGCCCTGCCACGCTGGGACCCCCAGGACCCTGCATCTCCTCTGGGATGAACGCCAATGCCCTGCCCTTCTACCCGACCAGTGAAACGGTGGAGTCTGTAGTCGGTAAGTGAAATGGTTGTCAGTGTCTCTGAATAAATCTATATAAAAGTCATATTGAATCATGTCATGTTTTACCACAGTTTAACCAGTAAAGCTAAGCAGTTGTCTAAGGGACTAATACTTTTTTATTTTTTTTGTTTGTTGCAGAGTCAGCCCTAGATGACCTAGACCTGAATGATTTTGGCGTGTCAGCGCTGGAGCGGAGTTTGGAAAGCAGTGTGGGGGTCATGCTGGGTATTACACACGTGTCCTTTGATATGACCTGATTTCTGTTCCTTGATTTGAGCAAAAGTAATTATTCAGTCAATAATATGGCATAAAATAAGTCATCTGAGAAGAAAATAGAAAATTATGTTCTACAGGACGCTCTGATTGGTCTATACATCCACTATCTATCCAGAACACACCCACTATCTATCCAGAACACACCCACTATCTATCCAGAACTAGAATCCATCACAAATTATATAAGGGACTTTGTTTTCTTTGCTTTTTCACAGTTATCTTAATTTTTGGTCCAAAGTGTTAAAAACCACAACATTTTTCCAACAAAATCAGTTCAATGTGAGTTATTCTTTTGTCTTGTCTCTCTTTAGGAGGTAGCCAGCTCCAGAGTTCTGCTCCCGTAAATATCCCGGGATCCTTTAGCAGCTCGGCTCCTTTCGGGTCACCGTCACCGTCTCCACCAATCAGGCCGCACGCTTCCCCATTCTTCTCTTCGCATTTATCACAGCCAGGCCAATCAGAGAACCCCTTTCTGGGACCATCCCATAGCTCTTTAGGTACTGTATGTGCACTGATATGTTAGATTTGACTCCTGCATGTTCTGTCACAACCGCTAACGGCAAACTAGTAATTGTATTGTCCACAAATTAAAATGTTAATTTCTAATACGCTTAAACTGACAAACTTTTTAAAGAATACTCAAGATACTTAAAAATCAAAAATAGTTTTCCTTTTAACTGCTGCAGGCCTCACATTATTTCAGTTTCATTTGGCATTCAACAAGGATCTGTTCTAGGACCATTGTGTTTTTTATTGTAATCTGAGTCAGAGCCTTTTCTATGTTTATTAACACTGTAGCACCCCCTGGTGACGAAACGATTAGTGTGATTATTCTGCTAGTTATTAATCAATAGTGATATCCTAAACAAGACAAGATGGTTGTTGAAGTGTCTGAGATCTCCATTCATTGACTATAGTGTGCTTTTTTGATCTTGGTGCAGGTTTGAATGGTATGAGTAGCAATATTTGGGAGCACTTTCCTTCGGGCCAGGGTTCTCCGGGTACACCGCCCACCCTCCTGCCGTCTGCTCCGTGTCCGGAGACGGTGAGGCTCAAACAGGAGCTGGAAGAGGCCCACAGAGCGCTGAAACAGTGGGGGCACAGCTGGAGGCACACTGCTCAGGTACGTGCCGCTTAAAGGTCCTGTATTATGCAAAATCGACTTTGCTTTTTCATCTCACTTTTATAACTGCTTGTTTGTATGTAGTCGTGGGCAGCGATGAAAGCAGAAGCAGAGGAGTCCCGAGTCCATGCGGCGAGGTTAGCCATGGAGGCAGAGAGAGCCAAACAGGCCGAGGAGGAGGCGCAGAGACAGGCCGGTCTCCTGCAGGAGGCGCTGGAGAGCTTACGCAGCGGAGAAAACCCCCATCTAGAAGTGCACCAACTCCAGCTTCTACACAGACTGCCTCTAGAGTCCGTGCTCAGCCTCCAGGCTCAGCTCTGCACCTGCCTACACGCAGTAGAACAGGTAGGACCACACCGGGGTTAGCTGTTAGTTAGTGCCAATCTGATAAACTAACATATATTTATAATTACTAGGTATATAACTAGGTATTTCTTGGTAAATAATGACTGAACGGAGGGTATGTCGACTATTAGTGGAGTCTGCATGCCCTCCCTGTGTTACTGTAGGTTCCCACCGCTGTACAATAACATGCATGTGGCATAATTGGTGAACTAAAACTGTCTTTGCATTACTGTGCCTTCAAAAAAAACACAAGATAACCCCCAGCCACTGCCCCACGTAGGTTAGCACTGTTGCCTCATAGCAAAGAAGGTCCTGGGATTGACTCCGGGGCCTTTCTGTGTGGAGTTTGCGTGTTCTTCCTGTGTCTGGGTGGGTTTTTTTCCCTATCAACTTAAAAACTGCAGCAGGTGCATCCTGACCAAGATCCTGGCTCAAGAGCTGGAGATTGGTGATGAACGATGTATTGGACGTACATTGAAGGTTTTCTGAACACATTGATAGCAGCAGTGTTCTGTGTAAGACAAACAATATAAAATCATAATTGTATGTGATAACCTTAACCTGTCCATGTCTTTGTCAGGTGGTGTACAGGAAGCAGAGACAGTTCTGTGTGACGTGTGGTGAGAAGGGCTCGGTCAGTCTGCCCTGTGGTCATGGACTTCAGTGTGAACCCTGCTCCTCGTCGACAGAGTGTCCCCTGTGTCCAGAACATAACCAGGAAAAACAACAGCCACAGCAGCTCTCCTGACCCCACCCCCACCGCTGATTCAACACCAGCCACTAGTCATTTTATACCTTTTTACATGTACTGGGCTGTGGCGGGAAGGCAAACAGTCAATTCAATATTTAGATTCTTCAAATTCCTAGTATTACTAATGTTTTTGTAATTATTGCTGTAGTCTGGTGATTTCCTCAAATAAGAAATTGTTAAAAACTGTATAATGAAGTAGGTAAGCTGTCAGAATTATTTTACTTTTCCTCCCTCCCCTCTACAGCAACATCAAATCAGTTACTGGGTTACCACTCGGACCAATAGTAGTCGAGTTTTTGAGTGGTTTAGAAGCCCACACACACACACTGGTTTGATGTTGCTGTAGAGGCCACAGACAGATTACCTCAGACAGTCAGTTTCTTGTTTTGGTTAACCTCCAGACTACATTTAATGCTTTTGACCAGCAGCACTGTTTGTATCCCAAGTTTCATCATTTTAAATATAGCTATTGTTATACTCTCAAACACATTTCCCGAATCTAATGTCTGCTTTATAGAAGTTCTAGACATTTCATCGTGCAGATTATGAGCTATTTAACAGTCATTTACAGACCACGTTAAAGTCGTGTTTCCCTATTGTGTTGATAGAAGATGAAGTATGCAAACCAACACTTACTGAAGAAAAATACAATGTTTTTAACCCTTGCAGCGTCTAAGCATCGATCGAGCACTAAAATATAAAAACTAACGGGAACTGATATCTTAGCCAAAGTAATCCGAACGACCTGCCCGCTACAATTGCTTTGTTCTGAGGTCCTCCCTAGATGGGTCTATTGCGTAACAGACCATCTGGTGAGTCAGGTTATTGCTGACGCACAAAAATCAAACGCAATGTAGTGGGAGAAAACCATCTTTGATTAGTAGCTGCAGTGGTTAAAAATCTGAGCATAATGTGGTCTGGATTATTGCTGAAACCAAATGAGAATAAGATCTTTAAACAAACTAATGCAAGATGCAAATTTTAAAACTAACAACGAGGTAAATGTATTGAGAGACAAAAATGTGTATGTTACTTAATGCAGACTCTACAGCCAGAAATAATACTCTGGCAGCACTTCTGTGGAATTTCATGTTTAATTTCATTTTTAATAGTTTTTTCTAGTATAAATAAAATAATGTGTTACAATAATGACATATTTAATGTAGTATTATTTGTTTTGCTATACAACAGATGGCCTCTGTTAATACACTCAGGTTTTCTCAAAAGGAAAGCATGTTAACACAATCAAGGCAAATGTTTTGAGCTTGTGTAGTTTTTGAAATGAACTTTCCAATCTTCACATCCATTTAGAACTACACTTGTTTCCAATCAACGTGTGACAGTTGTATCAGCCAATTCTTTCATTTGTAGTTATCGTTGACGGGGGTGTGCGATATGGAGATTAAACATTGTATCGAGATCCGGGAAGATCATTAAAATTGAATTAATAAAAAGGCTAGTCAAATCTTATTAACTTTAAGTATCATGATGAACATTGGATTTGTTGGTTTTATGAAGACATTGACATTCTGTGTACGACAAAAAAAGTAAACATAAAATCGTGATATTATATATTTACCACGTCGCCCACCCCTACTTTGACATTTCACAGTGTGTCAAATGTAGTCTGATATATATTATATATATATAAATACCCATAGTTACGTGACATCATACTCTTGCACTGATTGGACAAAGCATCAGGAAGCAGATGGCTGTGTGAGTTTACATGTGTTTCATGATCACTGTGATGGTTCTGGACTGTCCACAACACACTTCATCGTCACCAGTGTTTGCCTCTGAGTGGATTTCCTTTGTTTTTTTGGTACAGATCATTCAAATAAATTGTATATTTTTGGAGAAAGCTGCTGGATGTGTGTTTTATTGAACTGCTTCCTGTGACTGTTTCTCTCTCAATCGACGTTTCTTCACAAATGCTTGAGCTTCACGTTCGCCTTTCCTGGACTCCAGCAACTTCAGAATGCTGTCTTCTGCGACACAGAGCATACATAGACAATAGGTTACATATGGTGAGCGTGTAAGACCAGAATTAGCTATATTATAACTATATTGTCAGATAGTCGTTCTATAACTGTCTGACCCTGTTCGCTGAAGTCATACCATTAGGTTTGGGGTGCATGAGAGGGAGCCGTATTTGAGCTGGAGGTGCGTCTGGCTGAACACTAAGTCCGTCCACCTCTTCCTGTTTCACACCTCCGACTCCCGGGATGGACTTCAGAGCCAGGAACACCTCGCCTTCGAAATCATCTGTCTTCAGTGTGTCGTGGTCCAACACCGTCACCATCACACAGGCTCCGGGGGATTTGCACTGCTCAAGAGAGACCATACTACACGACAAAGAAGAAGCACAAACAAAGAGTAAAAACAGCTCAAGTATAAATGATGAACTTGAGTCTACATACAATTCAAATACTTCTTCAAACAAAGGGTTAAGGTCACAGCTTTTGATTTGTGTGCAACGAGGTTCTACTTCTGGAAAAATGTGCTTTGGCTCCAAGCACAGCTGAACGAAAGGATCACTGAAACCTGAAAAACAACAACATTTGGCTTAAATCTAAATATTAGCATCATGTATGATAACCTTTGGTTCGATATTAAGACCATCAGTTCAAATCAGCTTTAGCCGATGTCACAAGTTGCCTCAGAGGCTTCACAGAAAGAGATGTATGTAAACAATAAACAAGCTCAGAAATGGGGACAAAATGTGAAGTCAACATTATTGTTTGGATTGTTGTAGTGTGTTCTGTTCTGTTGTGTATATTACTGTTACTTGGTATTCTTGTTTGGCTTGTGTGGTGCGTTCTTTAAGGTCAATGTCATGGTCTATTGTCTTTTTGTTTAAATAATAATAAAAACAATAAACAAGGTCATTGCAAACAATAAACATCCCCATTCTTCTCTTCACATTTATCACAGCACATGCTTTACAATTTCATGCATCATTCACTGGTGGTAAGCTACTTATGTAGCCACAGCTAAGTGTGGCTGCCATTTTCTACCTACGGCCCCTCCGTTTGCCACCAAACAACAATCACACAACCACATTCTTTCATAGGTGAGTTAAGTGTCTTGCCCAGGGACAGGGGCAAACACTTACCCACTGCACCACACCGCCCCCAAAAATGTAATAATAATAATAATAATAATAATAATAATAATAATAATAATAATAATAACAATAATAATAATAATGATAATAATAATAATAATATAATAATAATAATACATTTTTTGTTGCTTTGAGGTCTACACTACATTACTATTGATTTGTATGGATGATAGATATGTCTTTACACATTCCTTTTATTTGAACCCTAACCCTAACCCATCTATCAACTTTGACCTTGAAGTATGATTAACATGTAACCCTACCATTGGAGTCCATAGGTATAAGGTTGACTGCGTTCAACACTTCGACTCTTAGTTTTTGTTCTGATCTCCGATATGACGCGAGGAAGGTCACTGCTCCATACTTCTCTCCACTAAAAACTTTCTGCAAATCAAAATAAACATCTGGTAAACTGTAAAAGGAAGTTATAGTTCTAGGATATATTACCTGCTCTGTGATTTTATTCTCAAAGAATTTCTCTATGAGTTGTGAGTTGTTGAGTGAGTTATGAGACAGGTGTGCTTTTAGAGTCTGTGGGATAATGAAGAGGACATTTTTACACATTATTTACGCCTTTAATCAAAGAAACCTGCGCAAAGTTGATTTTTGATTCTTACTTTGTATTCAACAGAATGTAGGGTGCTCAGTGGGAGTCCATTGCCCTCTGCGTGGAAGCACTGCTCAAGACACTGAAAGAAAGATTGGTGTACCACAGGGAGTACTGGTAGAATTACATTTCTAGATTCTAGTTTGTTTCTAGTTAGTTCTAGTTTGTTTCTAGTTAGTTTTAGTTTGTTTCTAGTTAGTTTTCTAGTTTCTTGTTTATTGGCCATGATACTAGATATGTGATATTCCATGATGTCCTGTAATGTCATGACACAAGCTTACTGTCATCTCCCGGTACAAACCTGAAGTGTGTAGAGGAGTCTCTGACAGAACACCATCAGTCCTTCTTGTTGTTGATGCTGAGTGGCCACTTGGTACAAGATCTTCACAGAGTTGTTCCACAGAGGGGTCAGAAGACTGCATGCAAGACAGTCACAGACAAGAAGAAATGATACCTAACCACGTGTATACACCATTAGGTATATATTTCCAAATATTCCCACCTATTGAAGTTTTCTTGGACGAGGTTTTCATTCATATACTGCAGCTCTTTCTCCAGGTAGCGCATCAGTGGGGCTGCAACCTAAGAAGATATCATTATTATTACTGAGGTTGTGGGTTTGATTTGGTGAATCGATATTACCCCTAGTGACTAATTGCTGTTAATGTCCAGGGTGTATCCCGCCTAAGGCCTATAGTTGCTGAGCTATCTCCAGGCACATGTGATTTCAAACGGGGGAGATAAATGAATGAAGACTTACCACTTCTGTAGACTTTGAAGGAAGCCTCTTTCTTGTTGCCATGCTCCGGACATGTGTCTCTATGTCTGTGTTTAGCTGGAAAACCACATATGACAATGTAATCAGAATTGTTCATATAAATGTATATATATAAAATAAGTAATAATAATAATAATAATTAATAATATATAATAAAATGCTTAAAATAGACAGACCTTGTTTGATGATGTAAAGGTTATTTATCATAATTATTATTTTACTATAGTCCCTCGCCTGGTCTCTACATCATATCAGAGTTTGTGGGTTAATACTTTGACCAATATTAGTTGAGTTATACCTTAGACCTCTCAAAAACATGACTACTATTGGTCAAAGTGCTAGTCCACAAACTGTAATGTGATGTTGTAGAGGCTAGGGGAAGAACTAAAGTCAAAATAATCATTATGACAGATCTCCATAAACTACAGCTTGAATTCTTCTTACCCGTTTGCCCAGAGTGTCTAAGGCGGAGTGTATCTCTCGGCTGAGGATGCCTTGGGCCTGTTGTAGTTGTGATGGTAGCGTGTTGTGGAACTGTTTCTCTCCGATCACGTGCTGAGTGCGCTCTTTAAGCCCGGCCCAGTTGAGTTGTGTGGGCAGCTTGGACAGCACCGACCGCAGATGCTCCAGGTCGTTCACTACTACACACAACTGCACACATAACACATAACATGGAAGATTAAGGTTAAATACTAGTTCAATTAGGTTTGCACCGATATGAATCATTGAGGCCAATACTATATTTCAATTAACAGCTTTTAAACCCACAGTATTGATTAATCCATAAATAAGATGCAAAAAGACTTTTCAAGTTCAGACTAGCTGTGATCTAGACTACATACTGTATATGAGGAGTGGAGGAAAAAGGCCATCTATCTAGGCCGATACTGATATGTTGTGAATCTCGACCAATGCTGATATGGAGCCAATATATTTGTGCATCTCCATGTATGACGCACCATTACTGTTACATACATGGATACTCATGCGGCTCTCTCACCATGTTGATAGCACTGCCATATTCGGAGTTTTCGGACCGCACTCTGACTCTCTCCTTTAGGAGTTTGCAGTAGGTGACCACAATCTTACACACATCCTGAAACACAGCAAGGAAACCAGCATGTATTAGGTATCACTGCTAAAAGATACAACCTACAATTGGAACTAGGCCTGTGCTGTCGTCCCCGACAGCAAGGTGTATATCCGAAACGGCCCCATACGTCTGCCCCATACGTCTACCTCATATGTCTGCCCCGTACGTCTGCCCCGTACGTCTGCCCTGTATGTCTGCCCCGTACGTCTGCCCCGTACATCTGCCCCATACGTCTGCCCTGTACATCTTCCCCGTATGTCTGCCCCATACGTCTGCCCTGTACATCTTCCCCGTATGTCTGCCCCATATGTCTGCCCCATACGTCTTCCCCATATGTCTGCCTCATATGTCTGCCCCATATGTCTGCCCCATACATCTTCCCCATACGTCTGCCCCATACGTCTGCTACAACTGTTACCAACGGGCACCTTAATCACTTTTTTGATTTGTCTGGATGTTTGTGAAGAATGTTTTGCCAAATTTTGAAAATTCCCTAAAACTACATTCTTCTTTCAGTCTATAGGGGGCGCTATAGAGGTAACTGCATCATATCAGTCAGATGTGTTCAGGGCCGGGGGGTCATTAGGTA